>JBAKBP010031778.1:22500-24016 GCA_037953745.1 Lithodes maja
ATGTATTGCGTGAAATGCATGTTAAGTGTTTTATGTACTGTTGGAATGGCTGTGGATGTGTGTGTAGTCTGTATTTTAGCCAATTGGCGACATTGGAAACGAAGGCTTAGGGTGGATCTGTATGGTACCATTCTCACTATAGACGGTACCGTCTCGCCCGAAGGCTTAGGTAGCCATCAGCTTAGGTGAACCATATGATACCCATCTCGCCTTGTACCATTTTTGCCAACCCCAGATGGGACGTCACAACGTCGTCCACTTATTCCAGGTACCTATTTACAGCTAGTTGAACTGAGGCTAACACATGAAAGGAGACAAGCCCAATTTGTCTCCGCCCGGCCGGGGATTGAACCCCCGACCCCTCGTGTGTTACGACCGGGCACTCGGGTACACTAGGGCTCTTACACAGGACTCGAGTATGGCTCGCTGCCACAACGGAAACACACGATCCCAACCCCAGAGTACTGCCAGCCGAACAAAAAACGCCACTACCCTCCAGAGTTCTATCTGCTATAACGGGGTATACAAGAACTCGGTACTAGCGTTTCACACAACAGACTAATAACAAGACGGGAGTTATCTAGTCTGGTCAACAATCAAACAAAGAAGAAAGTACTACAACACTAAAGAATAGTGTTGGCCGAAGCCGAAGTAATCCACCCTTGACTAAGAACTTAAGAAGTCCTCCACCCTCTACTTCGGATCGGCACTATTACGTTACGTTAAACAATAGTCCTCGAGCATCAAGCAAGGAATCTTCTGATAAAGTTAGATGCTTCTCGAATACTCGTAAGAAGTAAGTATCGGATTTTGAACAGCAATTCAACAAGTAACACACTGGCAATTAACTAATATTAAAGGCTTTAAATTGACATAAGAAGAATTATAAGAATAGACTATAGTAAATGGCAAACATTAAGAAGAAGTACTCCGACAATGCACTGACAATAGCCTACTAGGATTGTGCTCGTGGGCCACTAATCTCTAAAGTAGCTAAGCGTGCCACACATGAAATCAATAGTGCATAAACAATAATATACATAAGGAGAAGCTTCAATACTATGCTGTATCTGCTGGTCGAGCAAAGTCTAGCTGGGATATCTAAGGTTAGGAAACAATGGCTGAGCAAGCGGCTCGTAGCCTAGCGAGGTCCTTAAGACTGTGCGGCCAAATTACGTTAATTAACGGGATGCTCTCTTGAGAGATCCAGATCGCTAGTATCTGGTTCTCTCCTGGCGATCCTCTCAAAGTCAAGCAAATGAGATAGCACAGTGTTGGGTGGCAGAGGCAAAAGCCCTCACTCGCAACACAGTGCTAAACTCCCACGGTACACAGTCAGAAAGACCACCTAGGCGTTCCACGTCTCCGTTGCAATTGTACTGGTTCAACCGCAACCTAGTACTCATAGGAAATCACAACTCAGAAACCCTATCCCAGTCTAGCATTGCCTAAACCAGCAGAAAACAGGAACATGAATAATCGCACACAGGGAAATGCATATACGAGTGCAACAAAC
>JBAKBP010031779.1:0-24016 GCA_037953745.1 Lithodes maja
GTACTGACGCCTTTGCACCCTCATGCATGCTCTTCACTACTTTCAGCAACTTGCCATCTAGTCCGTATATTCTCAGTGCTTTCCACATACCTTCTCTATCAACTCTGTCATAGGCCTTCTCCAAGTCCATAAAGGCAGCATACAACTTTTGTCCCTTCTCCAGATATTTCTCCACGACACATTTCAGGGCAACAATCTGATCTACACATCCTCTTCCCTTCCTAAACCCGCCCTGCTCGTCACTTATCCATTTCTCCGTTCTCGCTCTCACTCTCTCAATCACTACCCTACTGTACACCTTGTTTTTGTAATTAAATAAAATTTCCCAATTATAACTTTTAACGCAATGCAAGTTGATACACCCCTAGTGACTTAATATTTCATATTTATGTTGTGTATTGAAATATACAGTATTTAATTTAATAATATTTTGTTATGTACATTTCAAATATTAAGTAAAATATTAAATGTCTTACTCATAAAATGTATAAATTGTGTTTTGGTAAAAATAAAAGATATTGCTTTTTGTAATTTTTAGATTACGATGATGACTTTGGACATGTTGAAACGTTGATAGGTAATACTAAAGATGTTCGTGATTACCCTGGTCCTCCTCTTTCTCCTAGGACTACGATTTCCAAGGGACAAGCCTGTTTCTAAACTGTAAACTTATTCTAACCAAGAAGCATTAAATATATTATCTCAACATACCCTAAGCTAGGTAAACACACATTCTGCCATACATTCGTTGAAGATTAATTTTCATCTTAAAACAAAAATAAAAATAAAGAATAAATAAATAATTGTCCCTATTTCCTGCACCTTGGTTTATCTGTTTTCATTGCATTATCGGTCAAAATGATCCTGGTTGCGTTATTATGGTATAAACTTCACTATTTTGTATTTTTCATATCTCCCCTCTACCTCCTTCCTCCCTCTCTCTTCATCCCTTCCTTCCCTCCCATTCTTCTTGCTTCCTCTTTCCTTACCACCCTCTTCCCTCTTTCTGACCCCTTGCCTTCCTTTCCTCTCCCCTCCTTCCTTCCTTCCTTCCCACCCTCCTCCTTCCTTCCCACCCTCCTCCTTCCTTCCCACCCTCCTCCTTCCTTCCCACCCTCCTCCTTCCTTCCCACCCTCCTCCTTGCTTACCACCCTCTTCCCTCTTTCTGACCCCTTGCCTTCCTTTCCTCTCCCCTCCTTCCTTCCTTCCTTCCCACCCTCCTCCTTCCTTCCCACCCTCCTCCTTCCTTACCACCCTCTTCCTCTTTCTGACCCCTTGCCTTCCTTTCCTCTCCCCTCCTTCCTTCCTTCCTTCCCACCTCCTCCTTCTTTCCCACCCTCCTCCTTCCTTACCACCCTCTTCCCTCTTTCTGACCCCTGGCCTTCCTTTCCTCTCCCCTCCCTCCTTCCTTCCTTCCTTCCCACCCTCCTCCTTCCTTCCCCTCCTCCTTCCTTACCACCCTCTTCCCTCTTTCTGACCCCTTGCCTTCCTTTCCTCTCCCCTCCTTCCTTCCTTCCTTCCCACCCTCCTCCTTGCTTACCACCCTCTTCCCTCTTTCTGACCCCTTGCCTTCCTTTCCTCTCCCCTCCTTCCTTCCTTCCTTCCCACCCTCCTCCTTCCTTACCACCCTCTTCCCTCTTTCTGACCCCCTTGCCTTCCTTTCCTCTCCCTCCTTCCTTCCTTCCTTCCCTTCAACTCTCCTTCCTTCCCTTCCTCTCTCCTTCCATCCTTCCTCATTCCCTCCTTGCTTCGTAGTTATTTTGTTGTGTTGTTATTAATTCACGGTCTTATATATAATTTGTTTTAATTATGTGAATATTATATTATTTATTCATGATTTGTATATTAAATTTTTTTTTTTTTTTATTATTTGCTGACTAGGCTATCCTGTATACTTAAGTCGGCCTCGATGTACTGCTATGGGATCAATATACGTATAGTGGCCCAGTTGTTTATAGGGTAGTGCTTGTTTTTTTGGTCTATATATACTGTACTGTATATATTTATTTATGTAGTTTTGACTTTCCTCGCTAGACCTCCAATAAGCTTAACAAATCGCCTTTCAAGATAAATGTCTACATTTTTCGGTAGAAAAATGTCCTGGCCGAAGGCCGTTTCCTTCTAAAATTACAGGCTCGCTATCGCTCGCCAGGAAACAAATCGACACCTAAATGGCACGAAAAGTTTTAATATTGACAAAGAAATTAAGTAAATGGTCTCAAAATCGCTAAACTAACGGAACGAATAATGTTTTAAAATCTCAAGACTTAAATGGTAAACATGAGGGAGAAGGGGGGCCAGAAAAAGCGACTACCTCCCCCTCAACCCAGAATTCGGTGATATGATGAACATATATCTTAAGCCGGGGATTTATGTGGCTGTATGAGAGCTGTGGAGTGTACTTAGTTAATTGGTATCTCTCCCACTCTCTCTTTCTCTGCTGTGCTATCCTTTTCTTCCAGTTACTATTATGGAGGGGTCCTGCTAACTCTACTATAATTAAGTCCTGACCACCTCGCTTGAATCGTAAAGTCTTGCTGGTGAGTGTATAGGGGAGTGTATAGGGGAGGTGTGGCAGAGTGGTCTTGCCACTGGACTGGTAATCCAATGGACCCGGGTTCGAATCCCAATATGTCAATGGGAAGATATTATTGGGATGGAATTTGTGCTGTACCTAGTATCAGTGCATTACCACAGCACACCGAAATGCCAAATAAATACCCTCATTGTTCCCTGATTGAATAGCATTGTATGAATATTCCCATATTCACAAATATGCTACAGGGGGGCAATGCCTAGTGAGTTAATTGCTCAATAGGTGGCGTTCTGAGAGTGAGGGTCCGAGCCTGGGGGATGAGACTGTGAAGCACAGAGGCGAAGCAGCTTCAGAGGTGGAATTGCTTCGAGCCGTGAAGCTTCGCATATCTCACTCCCAAGACTGGAGCAAGACCTCACGGGCCTCACCGTGTTCAGCGGTAGAGTGTAAAGGCTATCAGCCTATGCCCGAGAGGGAGTAGTTGGAATATATAAAACAAAAATAAAAAAATAAAAAAATATATGTAATTTTATGTAAATCTCTCTCTCTTTCTGTATATATATATATACCGTATATATATATATATATAATATATATATATATATATATAATATATATATATATATATATATATTTTGTTTTTTATACTCTTAGCCGGGCTTGAACCACCAATAGTCAGGACGACTGTCAATGTTTTAACCAACTGCATTACAGCGTGATAAAGAATAGCTTACCTTTTCCTATTAATATTAAGGAGAAGGAGAAATCCTACTTGGAAAAAGTATTACATTTCATACACAATTGACCACTTGCGAGTTTCGTTCTATAAGGAAGTTCGAGTTGAAGACATCGATATTTAGCAGAATTAGCAGCTGAAATACGGTCGTAGTACATTAGTAAACACATAAAACCCAATTCAACATGCTCTTTATCCTTCAGCAGCATACATTATTATTGTGTTTCGGTTTAATATCGATGTCTACAGCTCCAACTTTCTTATAGCCTGAAACTCGCAAGTGGTCAATTCGTAGGACCCATATTACAGAGTATGTTTACAACTATCCCCACGCAACTTGGGTTGAAGTGTTTTTATTATATTTTCGCCCAGCCAATCACGATGTCAAAAATATTTAATACACTAATTAATTAATTTCACTCCCAACACCAAACACCTCCTCATGAAATTAATTAAAACATGTGATCTTCCCGGGATTCGAACCCGGACACCACATACAGATCTTAAGCACTCACAAATACACATGAGCTACTAAATGTGTATATACTCTCAGCCGGGCACGAACCACCAACATGGATGAGTGTCCATGCTTTAAGCTACGCACTTCAGTATGTCAGTGCAGACCTCACTGAGTGCCACACCTGATCCCTGTACAACAATCGCATTGGACCACCGATGGTGAGTTTTTCTTGTCTTTATAAGAGACAATAAATAGAGGAAGGAAAAACAAAGACAAAACAAAAAAAGTCCATTTGCTTTAAGGCATCCTTCATTTATATACAGTAATGTATGTAACAGTTGGACTTAAACTGTTGTGGGTTATACATTTGTGGAGAGCAACTCTAAGGATGTGAATTCCAGAGTAGAAGTTCTGTGGATAACTGAATTTTGATAAGCGAAATTTCTACATTGTGGAGGAGAGAGAGTGCATTCATGGTCACTTCCAGCTGCCCTAGTTCTGCAGGGAAAGATGTAGAGTGGTGGCACAATTAAAGCAAGTTCCTTAGAACATTTACCGTGAAAATATATGTAGAGTAATGTAAGTGAGGCAACATCTCTTCGTATGAATAATGAAAGAAGATCCTCCGTGATTTTTTGTTTTATTAATATCATTGCTTTATTTTGAATTTGTTCAACTGCCTCAATGCAACCACTCTTTATCTATTCCACAAGGGTGAACAGTATTCCATCTGAGAACGAAAATGACTTTTATATATAATGGTTAACTGCTGTCAGTGAAGAATTCTCGAACTCTGTATTGAAGTCTCATTTTCTTAGAGGCATGATTAGCAATGTATCTAACATGAGGAGTCCAGCTCAGGCTGGCATTCAATGTTACACCAAGGATATCAATACTAGTGCAGGTGGGAATATTTACACCATTAATAACTATGTGGGAGTCAGAAAGATTCTGTTTGTTAAAAAAATTTATGTACTTGGTTTTCTGTGCATTAAATGAAACTAATATTTGTTATAATTTGTGTACGAGAGCGAGGTGGAGGGACAGAGGGGGAGAGGTAGACCGAATATGAGGTGGAAGGATGGAGTGAGGAACTACATGAACGAAGGCGGTGCTGGTTGGGAGGAGGGGCGTCGACTGACTGGGGACAGAGGTGCATGGGGGCGGTTCGTTCGTGGCCACCCCTTCGGGGATCACGGCGTCGGGCAATAGATAGATAGATAGATAGAATATTTGTTATCCCCATTCATGAATTTTAGATAGGTCCTGGTTCAGATAAATTGCATGACATTGTATGATCATATGCACTCCGCGATTTTATGTTTGGAAGTAACTTTAGTATGATTGAATTAAATATATATATTTATTATGCAGTAGTTAAATAATATAACTATTTAATTATCAACATATTATTGTAAGGCAATAATACTATGTTTCCTTCCATACATAAACCCAGAGATTATAACCAAAGTCGTGTGGCCAACTGTACGGGAATAATATTAGGTCGTCGAGAATCTTTGCTCATAAACTGTATAATTTTACTTTACTGACACTTTCCCTCCACAGCCCTTATATTTGTATAATAGTCCGCGACTAGTAATATGCGTTACTCGTAGAACATAATTATGCTTAATCTAGGGAACATACAGTATGTGACATAGCATGTGTATGTGCATGTTCACTTGCCTATCTCTGTCTGTGCGAGTAAGTGTTTGTGTATGACTGTGTGTGTGTGTGTGTGTATATGACTGTGTGTGTGTGTGTGTGTGTGTGCGTGTGCATACTAAAATAGGCCAAAGCCTGAATGAGATTGGGTGTCAGAACCATAATTGAGAATGGCGGGAAAAGTCGGGGAGAGAGAGAGAGAGAGAGAGATGCAGCATTGCAGCGTATAGAGTAGATATTAGATATTAGTAAGAGTAGGTGAGTTGATGGACAAAATACTTTTGATTTTACCCTTTTAAGAAGTGCAGTATGGGTGGAACCTCCCTACACATTCGAACAGTACTCGATACATAGGCGCATAGTGCCCCTGTACATAGCAAGAAACTGTGCGGGGGTAAAGAACTCACAGAGGCGATTGAGCACGCTGCACACCTAACTTATTTTTAGCAAGCTGGTAATATGGTCTTCCCAAGGAAGATAAACGATGTGTTAAGTGGGGAGACACCGGCTTATAGATGACAAGTGGATGGAGGCGATTCGTTCCTGCCCAACTCCTCAGGGAAAAAGGTGTCTGGAATTGATAGATAGACTGTGTACGGTCAATCCCAAAGGATCTCATTTGCGTAATGAGAAACATAGACTATTCCAGGAGATATTCTCAGTCACGGTTTATTATTATTATTATTATTATAATTCGAAAGTGAAAAGTGCTTAAAGTTGAATAGAACTACGTTTCATAGATGGAGTCAAACAAGTATATACATTGATATACTGTAGATAGTTATGCAATACTTAATTTTTAATGAGAAGAAGAATATTTAGCCATTGAATCTAACCAAATTAAATTAACTTTTCAATGTCTTCATCATCGTGTGTTGCCGTTGGTGCATATACTTGGATTACTTTGACTTTATAACGTTTATTAAGCTTAATAATTATTCCTGCAACTCTCTCATTGATACTAAAACAATCTTCAACATTACCAGCTAGTCGTTTGTTTATCAAGAATCCAACTCCATATTCTTTCCTCTCTTCTTTTCCTTTATAACATAACACGTGACTGTCAGGCAATTCCATGAATGCCTCACCTGTTCTTCTAACTTCGCTAAGACCTACGATATCCCCTTTTAACACTTTTCAGTTCCTCGTCGAGGATAGCCAAGTTTGCTTCAGTGGTCAAGGTTCGGGCATTGTATGTTCCAAGGGTCAAATTCCAAAAAGGCCTGTTTGTCTCCAGAGATTCTTAGCACCCCCTGCTCTGGAGCATGTCTGACCGGCGCGCCGCCGTGGTCAGTTGCTTCAGAGCTGCTGGGAATTGAGGGCCATTGGTTTGCTGTGCTTGTCATAGTGGTTGTTTGGGAGGGTTAAGCCATGTGACTCATTGCGCTGGCTTAGGATGTGTTGGTGAGCTGGAACACTTTTAATCGGATCCCTAGCAGTGAACCTGTCTAGCATGGTTGGACCTGAGCTAGTATAGCTTCGCTGATCATGGGGATGCTCGAGTCTCTTCGCCTCTGTAAAGCAGTATTCCTTGAAGATCTCCGGCTTTACGATCATGCTATGGGTTTGTGATCAGAGTTTTCCTTCTCCTAGGTCAGTTGCTGTCCAAAGCTTATGTGTCTAGCCCACTCGAGTTTTTGATCAGGGTTTTCTTTCCCCTAGACAGGTTGCCTACCATGGCTAAAGAGCCCTGTCTGCCCTGTAAGTTGTATAAACCTAAATGTATATGTATATATATATATATTACACCATATATACATATACACATATATATACAATATACATACATACATAAATAATAATACAATACAACAGGGTAAATAAAATGTGTACACGTGTGTGTGTGTGTGTGTGTGTGTGTGTACCATTTTTGTTTTCTCCCTTATCCCAATTCTAGTGTATAAGTGCCAGAGCGAGTGCCACGGTTAAATGGAGTAACGAAGTAGACCCCCATACACAAACCACAAGAGAAACTTTTTACCTGCTAATGAAAGCTTCTGGGAATAGGATGGGGGGGAAGAGACGAGGCCACCGAGAGTACCAGGCCGCGTTGACCATACTGTGACGTTACCAAGGTGGTGCGACATTCACGGACCGCTCTGTCTCCCAAGTCTATAATTACTCTCCCTTTTATATTTTATCAGTTTAGTTTTAAATTAAAGTACACATAAAACTATATTTATCTTTTACTGTTTACGCAAAATTATATTATTATATATTATTATGCCGATATTATAACAACATACTTTGGTATTTACTGCAAATTACACTCATACCTTGAAAAAGTATTTGTACAAGATGAAAACGTATTACAAGTATATCACTATTACTTGTTTCCTATTGGAAAATATAATACAAAATGCTATTATACATTACTATATTTTATACACAGCCAATAAAGAGAGCCTTACTGGAGAGCCAATATAAGCGACATCCACTATTATTCGTGAAAAAATACATATAAGTAACTAACTAAATGTATTACTATATACATTAATATAAACATATAATTAATGTAACACACACACATATTAAGGAATGACCTTTGTACAAGGCCTAATCCAATCTCCGTTCCGGGATTATACTTTTTAAATCCAATTCCCTTACCTGACCACACCTGCAGACACACTCACCTTCACAATCACACACACACCTGCAGTCACACACACACACACACACACACACAATACAATAATTATAGAATACAGTACACAGTCATAGTCTATTTGTCTAGGGTTTGAAGCTTTCTCTTCATGCCTACACTCTTATTGGCTCTGGTAGCTGCTGGGATGTTATTTTCTTTAGCACAGTAATTATTTAATATTGCATTTGTAGAAGGATATACCACCATACTTTTTATTTTGTTGGTGTTATGACCATTTTCACACATATCACTAGGGAACAGGAGATCAACATCTGCTAAAGCAGTAACTGTGAGCTGTGTTGCTATATTTCTTTGGTTAGTAGCATTTCGAAAGGTAGGAAGTTGAACAAGTTTTTTAATAACAATATAGTTATACATGACCATGTTGGCTGTCACACTATTTGGGTAAATAAGAGAACCTCTGCTAATTCCAGCAATGTAACTTAAATTCTTCACCACTATCTGAACACGTAATCATTTCTTTACATGCATTACATTTAATTTTCTTCATCACAGAGTAACAGCAATAGCCAGCTAAATAAACTATCACTGGGATGATGTCTTTACATCTATCAATATCCTCCTTTCAAACTTCAACATTCGTATGACATAAACCAAAATCAATTTCCTCATCTGTTTTTACGTCTTCATAATTAATGTCTTCCAAATTCCCTAACATGGCCTTCTTGTCGAGTATGGGTAAACTTAGTTTTAACACTGACATCATCCGTATCTTCTTTTCACACTCATATATTTGGCGTACAGAAATATTGTAATTTCCTCCTGCTAACTGCCGATAGTGACCAAATTTTGCCTCCAAATGGTCTGTTTGAAATGTTCCTGTTAGTATGTAATCCATCTTCAGTTCTGTTATGCAATAATTTGTAATTTCTCTAACAGAGACACACACACACACACACACACAAGGACACATGCACTCCTCACCACACACACGCACTACTCACACACATACAGTACACACACACACACACGCACTCACTCTCACTCTGTTTTTAACTATCTATAGTATCTATATATTTAACTATATCTATCTATCAATCTATCTTTTGAACTATCTATAGTATCTATATATTTAACCATATTTATCTATCAATCTATCAATCTATCTATATATCCTCCTTACAAACTTCAACATTCGTATGACATAAACCAAAATTAATTTCCTCACCTGTTTTTACTTCTTCATAGTTAATTTCTTCAAAAATTCCTTAAAATTACCTTCTTGTCGAGTATGGGTAAACATAGTTTTAATATAGGCTACTTATAAAGTATTTAGAAGGGGGAAATAGGAAACACAGCGCGATCTTCCCCATATCTCACTCAAATGTATACTGACCTGTGAGGGTAATGCGAAAATGAACCCTACCTTTGCCTACGTCACATAATTTAAAGGTCCCATCCGTGCGGCCTGGTACTCTCGGTGGCCTCGGAAGAGAGGCACAAGCAAGAGAACAGAATTGGAGATGGAGGGAAAGGGAAGAAAGGGGGAGAAGGCATAGGAAGACGTAATGGGAGATGGAAGGAAAGGGAAGCAAGGGTAGGGGGCACAAGCAAGGGAAGAAATGGAGTTGGGGAGACA
Organism: Lithodes maja; assembly: GCA_037953745.1. Classification (NCBI taxonomy): domain Eukaryota; kingdom Metazoa; phylum Arthropoda; class Malacostraca; order Decapoda; family Lithodidae; genus Lithodes; species Lithodes maja. The sequence continues at coordinate 9,643 of JBAKBP010031779.1, forward strand.
GAAGAAAGGGTAGGGGGCACAAGTAGGAGAAGAGAATAGGAGATTAAGAGAGAGAGAGAGAGAGAGAGAGAGAGAGTCTGCGTTATAGTTAAATGGAGTATTCAAACAGTTATGCAAGATAAGCTCAAGGTATGTCATACAAGTTAAGTACACACAGACAATTTAAGCCTACAATTTTAGCCCATGACACATAGTAAGACCTGAGTTAAGATCTTCAATGCAAGATAAGCCCCATTTAATACACTTTTAGAACATTTCTTCTACAGTTTCAACACACTTTAGAATTGTTATTATTAGGGGTTCGACCCCTACGGGGAGCCCCTATTGTAATCATTAAACCCGGTTTTTCATCCAAATTCTTCTTACGCGCCGGTTTCGACGCAATAACTCCAGAACCGCTTTTTGGATCGGGATCAAACTTTCACAGGAGGTGCGTTTCTGTATTGGGCAACTTTTGATATGCTAAACATCCGGCATGGCGGTCAAACAGGTCCGTGGCAGCCGATTTCCCGAAAAACTTGACGCCTAAATACCGTCTCTCCCACTCATAGGAAACGACTGGGCTTTGGCATACGGACTCCACTACTAATGCTCCGCAAATGTTATAGAGAAGGTTTTGCTTTTGCACGTGGGTTTTTTTCCGGCTATCTTGAAAAAAACTCTAATTCTACTTAAAATTCCACATCTTGAAAATTGCGCCGATGATCAAAGCCATGCTTGCGTAGTTGGGTGAGGCTCGCGATTTCGAATGTTTTGATACCAAGAGAATATAAATGGGTGGAATAGTTTGGCCGCAGCATTGAAAACTGTCTATTCTTAAATGACTTTAAAATCGCATTCGCTACCCACACAAAGTTTACCGTCTACAGTCTATAGGCTTCCACGCATCCCCCAGTTCTGCTCAATAACATAATCACTTTATTATTCAGATCTATAATTTTTTTATATTTAACTCTCTCAAAACAGGTCGAGTCCCTACAAATTCCACCAATTATTTAGCCAACCTACCTATACATACCTACCCTACCAAATAATAATGATAATTCAAATTTATTTTTGGTGAAAAACAGAGTATTGGCTAAGGTTTTTAACAATTCCTCCCTTTGCCAAATGCTTAGTTTAATAACAATGATATGGACCTTCAAAGTTTTGGCAATTGCCTGTGTGACTGTATTTTAACCCTCCTAAGTGTTACCACAAAATACCGCTAGATCCTTTCTCAAAAGTCGCTAGCATGTTGCTACATAGCCAAACAATGTTAGGATAATGCTGCAATTTCTAAAGAGTTTTGGTTTGTTTGTTTTGCAAATTTTACAATGTAGTATGACTAGAATGTCTGAAATTTTCAAATTATCCCTAGTAAATGTCTCTAGATATAAAAGAAATGGCTGCTAGATTGAAGTAAATAGCTCTACATTTAGCGGTAATATGTAGCTTTACAACTGGCAACACTGCAACCACCACCTCCCTCCCACCCTCCCAGTATGTCTCCACAAAATACCGCTAGATCCTTTCTCAAAAGTCGCTAGCATGTTGCTACATAGTCAAACAATGTTAGAATAATGCTGCAATTTCTAAAGAGTTTTGGTTTGTTTGTTTTGCAAATTTTACAATATAATATGACTAGAATGTCTGAAATTTTCAAATTATCCCTAGTAAATCTCTCTAGATATGAAAAAATGGCTGCTAAATTGAAGTAAATAGCTCTACATCTAGTGGTAATATGTAGCGATACAACTGGCAACACTGCCTAAGTGTTACCCCAAAATACCGCTAGATCCTTACTCAAAAGTCGCTAGCATGTTGCTACATAGTCAAACAATGGTAGAATAATGCTGCAATTCCTAAAGAGTTTTGATTTGTTTGTTTTTCAAATTTTACAATGTAGTATTACTAGAATGTCTGAAATTTTCAAATTATCCCGAGTAAATGTCTCTAGATATGAAAAAATGGCTGCTAAACTGAAGTAAATATAGCTCTACATCTAGCGGTAATATGTAGCAGTACAACTGGCAACACTGCCTACAACCACCCTCTCATCACCAATGATTATGCTCTGAGGTTTGTATTTGCTTATCTTATCCTGTGTATAAATGTAACACTTACATATGTTTCTATTAAATAATGACATTAAACAGGATTCATGATTTAAATACAAGGCTAGATATTTATCGGAAGTACGTATTTACCTTCGGAAAGCTAAAATATAATTTTTACACATATGGGATAGGGAGGAGGGAGGGAGGTATAAGAGGTGGACCGATGGAAGGGAAGAGAACCCCGATATACGAGATACATAGCTTCATATGCGCGTATTGATCACTTTCATGCTATTATGTATGCATGCAGAAGTAGCAGGACACATATGTCAAGAGTGAACACCAATAACTTAATCCATACACAGTAAAAAAGACGGAAATAATATCGTACATACGAAGTGATGGAATGGGTATGGGGGGAGTGTGTATGATATGTAAACAGGACAGTTCGTCGCTAGATAGGTGTGTGTGTGCTTGTGTGATGATCTTGTGTAGCTATGTGTGTGCTTGTTTGAGTGTTGCTATAGGCTACGCATTAGTTATCTCTCTCTCTCTCTCTCTTATTTATTGCTGTCTTCCTTAGATTACGACATACTGTACTAGTGCCTGAGAACAGGAAATAGGGAGCCTCGCTCTCTCTCACAAATGAGAACATAAGTAAACAGGAGTCTGCAGAGAGCCGATTGGCTATAGGACTCGGTAGCCTATTCCACATAATTATCTATAACTCTGTTACTAAACGAATAGAGGCAGATCCCTTACACACCCAGTCTCTCTGTCGCTCGTTTGTTTGCACACCGATACAAATGAGGCAGATCCCTTACAAGATGAACATGGGAATCTGCAGAAAGACAAGTGGCCCACAAAAAGCAGATCCCTTTCACATCCAACCTATTTCGTCCATATGACTATCTGATTTTATCTTGAAATTCTCTATTGTTCTTGATCCCACTATAGCACTAGGTAGCCTATTTCACATAATATGTGACTGTTATGAGAGAGGCAGATCCCTTACACAGCCAATCTCTTTCTCTTATTTGCACATTGGTACAAAGGAGACAGATCCTTACACATGCTACCAAGATGAAAATGGGAGTCTGCAGAGAGCCGATTGGCCCACACACGGCAGATCCCTTTCACACCCAATTTATCTCGTCTTATCAAATTTTATGTTGAAGCTCTATTGTTATTGATCCCACTATAGCACTTGGTAGCCTATTCCACATATCTACAACTCTTTTACCAAGCAAATAGAGGCAGATCCCTTACACAGCCAATCTCTTTCTCTCTCGCTCTTGTTTGTTTGCACACCGGTACCCTTACACATGTAACCAAGATGAAAATGGGAGTCTGCAGAGAGCCAAGTGGCCCACATAAGGCAGGTCCCTTTCACACTCAACCCATCATAAACGTTACCTGTTATTTACACTACTTACTATACACCCATGTTATCATATACCTGCAACCAAAACACAATTGTAAGAAATAGGAACATAAGAAAATGGGGGTCTGTAGAGAGCCAATTGGCCCACACAAGACAGATCCTTTTCACACCCAACCCATCTCATAAAACTCTTTCATTTATCTCTGTCTTCCTTACATTTATGACATCCCGCGCTCTCTCTCTCTCTCTCATATTTGTCGCTATCTTCCTTACGTTTACGACATCCTATTCTCTCGCCATACTCCCTCTCTCTCCTTCACAAATGAGAAAATAAAAAAATAAGAAAACGGGAGTCTCCAGAGCCGATTGACCTACACATGGCAGATCCCTTTCACACCCAACCCATCTCGTTCTATCTAATTTCAAGTTGAAGCTATATTGTTCTTGATCCCATCATAGCACTCGGTAGCCTATTCCACATATCTACAACTCTGTTACTAAACGGATAGAGGCAGATCCCTTTTACAGCCAATCTCTCCCTCTCTCGCTCTTGTTTGTTTGCACAATCTGCTCCTTCTGTAGTTTCTCCATGCCCGATAAGTTAAATGATCTTTTGATATCTGTGACACAGCATTTGTATCCAACACAATACCCTGCTTGCAAAACCGGCAAACCCCGGACAACGTTGCTTGCAACTTTAATTATTATTTTTATTATTATTATTATTATTATTATTATTATTATTATTATTATAAATATATTTTTACTTGGTAATGGCCTTGACAATATTATTATCATTATTAGTAAGATTTTAATTGTTAATGGCTTTGACAATGCGAGAGCGCTTCGTTCCCCAGTCGGTAAAATCCCTGGTGGATATCATAAGCATATATTATTTATATGCTTAACCAGAAAGAAACGCACAATAATGCAATTATATAACCACACGCATCTGCTAGATCATGAGTTAACTATTATATTTATTATATTATTAAGATTTCAAATGATCAATATATATTTTGCTTGGAATATATTCAGATTTGTATTAGCATTGCAGATCCATTGATGACGCTATATAAATGTTTACATATCATCTAAATGTATAATCTTTTGGTGTGTTGTATTTACTAACATAACCCAGTCAGCTGTAAAAGGTTTATGTTCTACATGTTTATATCAAAATAGTGTGTAATCCACAAAGTAAGTTAATTGGTGTTAGTGGGCCATAATTATTTGATGTGGCTTTGTGTTTTTGTTTTCTCTTTCTCTCCCTCTCTCTTGGGCTTGTATCCATTCGGCCCCATTCAGCCTACTGTGAATATAGGTGAATATAGGTAATTATCCTATGGTAATTATAGACCAACACCATACATCTCGTTATGACAATTGTCCCACATACTGTATCTACAATACATTATATAGTAAAGGGTTTTAATTGGTAGTGCTTTCACTGACCAAATATTCACCTCCGATACTCTGACTTGCCAAAGCCTAACTTCAATAGAGATTTTTGTTTTTAAAGGGGAGATGGGCCGTTTGTTTTGGTCTATTCATTAATGTTTTTCTCGTTTTCTTACTGTCCTCGCTAAACCTCCATCAAGCTTCTAAAAACACCCCCTAGACCCCCCTTGAAGATAAATGTGTACATTTTTCGGTAGAAAAATGTCCTGGCCGAAGGCCAGATCATCTTTAAATTTCAGGCTCGCAATCGCTCGCCAGGAAAAAATCGACACCTAAATGACAGGAAAGGTCTTATTATTGACAAATAAAGTGGGCGTAAACTCTTACAATCGCCAAACTTATGGGCCGAACGTCTAAAAATCTAAAAAAACAAAACAATGGGGCTCAACACGAAGGGAAAAGGGGGTCAGAAAAACCGGCTCATCCCCCCTTAATCCGGATAAATGTTGGTGAATGTGGGACCAATGGGCTCTCATTACAGCCGGTTAATTAGCGCAGGCATGTGTCACGTTATTCGGAATCCGGTATTCTGGGAGATTATGATGAAACGCTTTTACAATTGTTGTTAAGGGGGGTTACCGGCTTGTTTGTTATCTTTCTCTCCTTCCCTGGCTTGTATCCATTCGGCCCCATTCAGCCAACTGTTTTAAGACGTTTATCCCCATCCAGGTGTCGATATCTTCCCGAGCATTGTATGGAAAAATCCAGCTTCGCCGGAGACATTTTTCTATCGATTTTTTTTACAAATTTAGCTTGCTGTCAAAACAAAAATATATAAACATATATATGCTGGCTCGCTACCGCTCGCCAGAAAATATTGACACCTGGATGGGGTAACAGTCTTAAAACAGTAGGCTGAATGGGACCGAATATATACAAGCCAAAGAGAGAGGAGAGGAAGAGAGAGAAAAAGAAAAAAAGCGAGGTGGGCTCCTTTAATTAGCGTAGGCTTGTGTCACATTATTCGGAATCCGGTGTTCTGGGAGATTATAATGAAACGCTTTTACAATTGTGTTTAAGGGGAGGTTTTTAGTTTGTTTCCTACTCTTCCAACAATCTTAAAATGTCACCCCCTTGACCCCCTTTCAAGATAAATTTGTACATTTTTCGGTAGAAAAATGTCCCGGCCAAAGGCCGGTTACTCTTAAATTACAGGCTCGCTATCGCTCGCCAGGATAAAAGCGACACCTAAATGGCACGAAAGGTCTTAAAATTGACAGAATGTGGCGGAAATTCTTAAAATCACCAAACTAATGGGGAAAACATCTTAAAATCTCAAAGGCAATGGGGCTAGACATGAGGGAGAAAGGGGTCAAGAAAAAAGTCCCTCAAGTGGAAATCTCCCCTTAACCCGTTCATTTACCGTTGACGCGTTTGATGTCCGCTACATTTAGACGATTACGAAATATATATGGTAGCTAAAAGGAGTAATTGAGATAGTCTGTCACTTTATAACCCATACAGTAGCGGTGACGTCCTTTTCATGATATCCTGGCCACTATGAGACGATTTTACTCAGCTTAGGACGGACTTGTAGTAATAATATGGCTTCAAAATATCTCCACCAACCTTTTTAACTACCACAGATCCTTCCCAAGCTCCATAATATCGTCTAAATATAGCTAGCATAAAATATAACACGTCGCTGATACTCCGAGGGTTAAGCTTAGGAATGATATATGGTAGCGAAAAGGATTAATTGAGATAGTCTGTCACTTTGTAATTGAGATAGTCTGTCACTTTGTAATTGAGATAGTCTGTCACTTTGTAATTGAGATAGTCTGTCACTTTGTAATTGAGATAGTCTGTCACTTTGTAATTGAGATAGTCTGTCACTTTGTAATGGATAGACGACTAGACGTCCTTCCTAAGTTGAACATATCGTCTAATAGTTGCCAGAATATAATGAAAAGGACGTCACCCTTACTGATTGGGTTAATATACAAGCTTATCTGTTTTTGGAGATTTGTTTCCCATGTTTACATGTTGGGTACACTGGCGCAAGCTGGTACTTATTTAGGCTAACATTAGGCGATTTTAATAGGTGTAAGACGGGCCTCTAGGAAATATAAGAAATCTGGTATTTCAAGAAACACTTTTGACTCCATACGGACCTTTTGTATTTTAGTGTTAGTCAGAAGGACAGAGAGGGAGAGGTGCACCGAAGGAGAGGTGGAAGGATGGAGTGAGAAAGTATAATATGAATGAAGGCGGTGCTGGTTGGGAGGAGGAGCGTCGACTGACTGGGGACAGAGGTGCATGGGGGCGGTTCGTTCGTGGCCACCCCTTCGGGGATCACGGCGTCAGGCAATAGATAGATAGATAGATAGACAGAATAACATGAAGATATCACCATCGTACTTATAAACGCGGCGTGATACGGACCATGATTTTCTACATTCTTTTTTCTTTCTAGCCTGTTGACATCTTTTTAATATTCATCACTCTCTTTTCGCTAATTTTGCCTTTAATTGCCAGATTTATATACGATTGAATATAACTCCAGGCACTAACTTATACCTGGAATGAATCTATCGACCTGTGTAACTGACTTCGGTGTGTTTGTCCCATAATCACACGTTAAGGGGAGATTTCCACTCGAGGGATTTTTGTCTTTACCCCTTTCTCCCTCATGTTTAGCCCCATTGCTTTTGAGATTTTAAGACGTTCGCCCCATTATTTTGGCGATTTTAAGAACTTTCACCCCATTTACAGTATGTCACTTTTAAGACCTTTCGTCCCATTTAGGTGTCGATATTTTCCTGGCGAGCGATAGCGAGCCTGTAATTTAAGAGGAACCGGCCTTCGGCCGGGAATTTTTTTCTACCGAAAAATGTACAAATTTATCTTGAAAGGGGGTCAATGGGGGTGTAACTTCAAGCTTGATGGAAGTCTAGGAAACACACTAAAAACCTCCCCTTAAACTACAAGAATATTGGGTAGTAAAATCAGTGGAAAAGTTAGGTGGTCTGTAGTACTAGCTATACTGTAACTAGACAATGTGCAAGAGTAAACACATTAATAAACATGAATTCATTACATTGTTATCATCAATGTCGGTGTTTGCACTTAAACATATAGTTGACTGTTGAATGGGATTACATGCAACTTTCCTTAAGGGGGGTGACCTGCTTTTTGTTCTGTCGTTTTCTATCTTTTTCTGGCTTGTATCCATTTGGCCCCATTCAGCCTACTGTTTTAAGACGTTTATCCCCCATCCAGGTGTCAATTTTTTACTGGTGAGCGGTAGCGAGCCAGCATATTTTTTATTTTTGTTTGACAGCAGGCTAAATTTGTAAATTTTTCGATAGAAAAATTTCTCCGGCGAAGCCGGATTTCTTCGTATAATGCTGGCTCGCTATCGCTCGCCAGGAAGAAATCGACACCTGGATGAGGATAAACGTCTTAAAATAGTTGGCTGAATGGGGCCGAATGGATACAAGCCAGAGAAAGAGAGAAAATGACAGAACTAACAGGTCAGCAGGTGACCCCCATTAACCTCTATAACTCACAAACGACTATAGTAATCGAGCTTATAGTATTACCATTTGAAAAGGGTCAGCCAGGAAATAGGTATGGACATTTACAGCTCATTTGCTCTAGCCTTTTTTTTAGTTACATTTACGATTTTTGGTTTGTTTATTTGTACCAGGGTAGAGATACCACCGTATTCAAGGAGTTAAGGGGAGGTTTTTAGTGTGTTTCCTAAACTTCCATCAAGCTTGAAATTACACCCCCTTGAGTCCCTTTCAAGATAAATTTGTACATTTTTCGGTAGAAAAATGTCCCGGCCGAAGGCCGGCTCCTCTTAAATTACAGGCTCGCTATCGCTCGCCAGGATAAAATCGACACCTGAATGGCACGAAAGGTCTTAATATGGGGTGAAAGTTCTTAAAATCGCTAAACTAATGGGGCAAACGTTTTATAATATCAAAAGCAATGGGGATAAACATGAGGGTGAAAGGGGTCAAGAAAAAAATCCCTCGAGTGGAGATCTCCCCTTAAACCATTATTTATCTTTATATCCTCTAGCAATTTCCCAACTGTACTTGTAAGCAAATATCCCAAAGGTAAGCCAGCTCTCTCCCTTCCTCATCATTAGCAAGTTTATCAATATTCATTTTATTTTCAAAAGCCCGGGATTTCCTCCGCAGATCTTCACAAATTATGAAAACCTTTTAAAATGCCGAGAACCCCACATCGGGAAATAATTATTTTTCTGGGAATATTTCTTCTGGAATATTCTTGGTCTCTGGGGTAGCCTACACGTCCTGGGAATATAAGATTGCATGCGGCAGGATTTGTTTATTAACTTCTTTGCAATAAGAGTCTTTAATAATCATGGTAAAATAATTTAGTGCTAGCCAGAATGTTGTAATACTTTTTCAGTAATATGACGCTGCATATTATTTGGACTAAAAGTATGATATCTCTCTCCCTCTCTCTCTCTCTCTCTCTCTCTCTCTCTCTCTCTCTCTCGCAGGTAGGCTAAGTTTGTTATATTTATTAAGTAAAGCTAAGAAAATATTATTAAGTTGTATTCAATATCGTTACATATACCATGATATAAAATGTGTGTTGCACTGTAGGCTACTGACGGTTCATTACTGTCCACACACACTCAGTGGACTATTGGTGTTGGCTTCACCGTAGGTCACAACCAAACAGTACACCAACAGTTAATAGTTCACAGATAACCTTCACTATCATTACAGTGTCGTTAACCCCTTCTATACTGACGACGTCTTTTTAATTTCATTCTGGCAACAACTAATCGATTTTTGTTTCTGTTTGGGAAGGATCTTTAGCAATTTTAGGTCTTCGAACTCTCTCAATCAACCCTTTAAGTACCACAGATCCTTCCAAAGCTACACAAACTCGTCTAAATATAGCTGGAATGTAATGAAAAATACGTTACCGGTACTGAAGGGGTTAATACTATTATTGTTAATATTTTATGTATTTTATTTTTAAGTTATCCGATTCTGATAGTAAATTATAAAGACGTATCATATGCCAGGAGTTGACAACTACATTTAGGGACATTAAGGGGGGGGGGGGGGTGACCTGTTTTTGTTCTGTCCTTTTCTATCTTTCCCTGGCTTGTATCCATTTGGCCCCATTCAGCGTACTGTTTTAAGACGTTTATCCCCATCCAGGTGTAAATTTTTTACTGGTGAGCGGTAGCGAGCCAGCATATTTTTTATTTTTGTTTGACAGCAGGCTAAATTTGTACATTTTTCGATAGAAAAATGTCTCCGGCGAAGCCGGATTTCGTCATATAATGCTGGCTCGCTATCGCTCGCCAGGAAGAAATCGACACCTAGATGGGGATAAACGTCTTAAAATAGTTGGCTGAATGGGGCCAAATGGATACAAGCCAGAGAAAGAGAGAAAAGGACAGAAATAACAGCCAGCAGGTGACCCCCCTTAAGGTACAACATGAAGTAAACAATAATACACACGAGCTATTCCAAGCAAATAATAACGGTCAAAGACATGTGTTTGTAAGTCATAATTTGACATTATTTTTCATTGTTATTGTATATGAATTATTGCCAATGACTGCAGGTAGTAAACAGAACTATCACGCCCACCATGCCACGCCACAGTCACAACTAATATCAGAATAATCGACTACCACGTGACCGGAACTGGCCATTTTATATATCGGTTGTTTTCCTGAAACAAAGGTAATTTCAGAAGTAAATATTATTATCAGAACGAGCTGGTGCAGTTATTACAGTCTTGTTCAATAGTAGTTTAACTCCTCCATAATATCAGTTGAGGTTAACTTTTTACGATAACCCTTTGAGGATTTAAGACACTGTCATTTTATCCTGTATCATTAGGCAATCTTATGATGCTTAATAATTATGTGTTATAAATAAATGGGTATAAATCGCCACGATTATTAGCCTGCCAACTCTTATGAAATTTTCTAAACTGAATACAGTTGCATCAAAATAGTCAGACTAAAATATAAGACACGCATCTTATTATACTGCAACGGTTAAGCTTATACTGTATGGCCATGCAATTATCAAGGTAAAACATAAAACAAAACAAATACTTCTACTATTACTACTACTGCTAATAATAATACTAATAATGGTAATACTACTAATAATATGTACCCCTGAAGGCCCTTGTTCCCTCCTGTGGTAATATGTGACCCGCGGGGTGGGAAAAGGGTGCCGGTGAGATGGAAGGCATCATTTCAGCTCCCCGGCACGAACTGTCTGACTTACTGTGTTATCCTGGTGGTGGTCCTGCTGGTGGAATTGTCACACAGCAGCAGACACCCACACACCCTCACGTGTCAGACTGGAAGGGAAATTGGTTTCCATCAGATCCCCAGACTCTCTCAGGCGTGTGGTCTCAGCCTCTCCAGGCACAGAGTGGAAATGATTCGCAGCAGTTTTCAAGGCAGCCTCAAAAGGTCTAATGCTAAGCTTAGAGTTAGATTAACTCCCAGAACATTATTTTGACACCCCAAATCATTATTTGTCTTATTCCCCATCACATTCAGACATCTTCAGTCATATTCTTTCCTCTCGACAAATACTTGTGTCCCGTCAATTCAGCCATCAAAACTGGTTACTGTAATGATTCTTCAGTCTTCGCAGCCATTTCCAGCATCTTTATATTCTTACTGGTTTGCTCTATGCAAAGAAGAAGAAATAACTGAAACCAATTTAAAAGTAGTGAAGCAAATCATAAAGATGGAAGAGAACGTCATAGTCAGTTATAATTAATACAAATACTGTATATGGGAAGAGTAGATTCTGACAGGTTACCACAAAAAACAAACATCTTTATAGAGAAAGGCAGTAAACTAGATAAAGTAGATCAGGACCCGGTGAAAAAAGAAACTATAATTTTGGGAAGTTGAGGAGCAAAAGGAGGCAAGGGAGCAAAGGAAAAGAGGAATACACGGAGGCTCACTTTGTGATGGTGGCAGCAAGAGATTTAGTAAATGGAACCCTCAGACCACACTGAGTTGAAACTCCCGAGTTACGAGACAAAATTAAAGGGAGATGGTTCCCCTTTTGGGCGATTTTTGCATGTATTCATAATTGTTCTAGTTTCCTCCATAGACCTCCATCAAATTTAAAAAAAAACATCCATTAGATCCCCCTTTTAGATTAATTTGTACATTTTTCGGTAGAATAATGTCCCGGCCGAAGGCCGATTCTTCCAACATTACAGGCTCACTATTGTTCGCCAGGGAAACAAATCGACACCTAAATAGCACGAAAGGGCTAAATATTGACGACGAAATGGGGCGAAAGGTTTTAAAATCGACTAACTAATGGGGCAAACATCTTAACATCTGAAAACTAATGGGACTAAACATGAGGGAGAAAGTGGTCCAGAAAACCGGCCCATCCCCCCTTAAAGTGGGAGAGTTCAGAGTTGGACATTGAACCAGCAGACGATAGGGTGCACGATCCAGGGAGAGAAAGAGACAGTAAAGCCAGTATCACACGAGAGCTTTTTCACTCTACATTTATCCTTAACACTGGTCTGGCAGCTCATGAGGTAAACATTTAATATTTTTCTATTACCTAAATTCATCTATCATCAGTCTAGTTTCCGATACCAGTGCAAAATACTCCAGCAATGTTGCCAGAAATTTTTTGATCATCGAATGTTGACTATATTATGCTCTCGTGTGATACCGGCTTTAACACGAAAAATGGAAGAGTGACAGATTTCGATGTGAGAATAGGAGAGAGACAGTGAAACGAGAAAGGTTAACTCCTTGAGGATCTAAGATGCATTCTTAAATTTTATTTTGATTATTATTAGACGATGTTATGCTATTTAGGAAGGATATCTCTAAATCAAAGGGGTAAATACTATCTCAATTAACTCCTTAGCATCCATATGTTCACCCTATGCTTAATATAAACTGCTGCTCTGAATAGGGATTTAGCCAAAATTACATCATGGTGTGAACTTTGGGATATGAAACTTAATGCTAGTAAAACACACTCCATTTTATCATCAGCAGATCTCGTACCTTGGATCCTCCCCATCCTTATCTACAAGTTTCTGGCGAGCAAATTGAGAATGTGGATACTCTGCGTTTGTTAGGAGTTACTCTGGATCCCAAACTTACTTTTGAAAAGCATATTTGTTCTTCCTCCTCTTCCATTTCCCCCAAAATTGGTCTGCTTCGCAAGTGTGATAAGACGTTTGCTTGTGACGCCACAGTTATCAAGTCTTTTTATGCTTTTAGTTTGCCACAATTCGAGTACTGCTCACCTGTCTGGTTGTCAGCAGCTGACTGCCATCTCAAGTTGCTTGACAGGTCACTAAATTCTATCAATTTTATTTTACCTCATTTGTCTCTTGATCTATGTCATCGACGTAAAGTTGGTGCCCTTAGTCTTTTATTTATAGTTTTTAACAACCCTCAGCATCCCTTACATGGCGTTCTGCCTGGGCCCTATGTCTGGGCTCGTGCAACTAGATTCACAAGCAATCTTAATGATCTTGCCATGAGCCGTGTTAATTTGTCTACTACACAGTTTTCACGGTGTTTTGTGCCGGCCATGGTTGACTTGTGGAATAAGTTGCCAAATGAGCTAGTCAATTCAGCTCATATCTCCATTTTAAAGTCTAGAGTTAATGATTTTTTGCAGCATTAATTCTAATTTTTAAACTGATTTTATTGTATTTTATTGTATTATATTTATACTTGATGTCCTCCACTGCATAATATGTTATTAATTTTGCCTGTGTTTAATATATGTATATACAGTATGTGTGTTTTTGTTTGTGTTTTTTTGTTCTAAGTTGCCGTAGTCTCTCTCTAGTGCCTGCGGGTATATTGTGTGGATTCATCTTGCTAGTGTTTCTGCACCCTGGTTGGAGACTTCGGCATCTCATATAATAATAATAATAATAATAGTAAAGTAGACGTGCCGTTGTGCCCAAAATCAAAACGGCATACCCAACTCTGCGATGTGTTACCATCATCACTAATATTACCACCACTATTACTTCTACTATCATCATCACTACAACTGTCACTTATGTTACAACTTATGGGGTAAAACCATATTTTGGATCTAAAATCATAACTATTCCACAAATTCAAAAACACTTTTTTGACCGACGTTCGCATTCACCCAACAAATGTTCGTGTAAAATTTGGTGAAAATCCGTCATGCCGTTTCGCCCAAAATCAAAACGGCATACCCAACTCTGCGATCGGTCACCATCTTCACTACTAATCACTATCATCATTAATATCATCATCACTACTTCTATTATAATCATCACTACTACTCTCATCTTCACTACTACTGTATAATCACTACAACTTTCACCATAATCAATACTACTCACCATCATCACTACTACTGTCACCATCGTCACTACCATCATCACTGTCATCATTATCACTACAACCATCATCATTACTTGTCACCATCATCACTACTACTAGTACTGTCACCATTACTACCACTATTAC
>JBAKBP010031780.1:0-24016 GCA_037953745.1 Lithodes maja
CTAGCAGGCCAAGTCACAGGAACAACGAGTCCCAGCACCGAAAGCGAGAACCCAGGAAAAGACTGTAGAGAACACAAGGACAGATAAATTACGTTACTCTACTATACCGGCACTACGAGCGAGCTGTAGTCTCTGGTACTGCACTCGCTCCTGGCTCGGTAGGCAAATCAAGGCTAAGTCCTCACCCCTCTACAGACAACTCCTGGGCATGGTCGGGCTCTTACACATGGCACTAGTCTAGTCACAAATTGGATGATGAGCTGGGCATATAACTCGTGAACATGTAGAACGTTCACCAACTATCCTCATCAAGAAGATCGCTGTTCACATTAACCCCTTAAATCTAATACATGTAAATATATGCTTGTCCTAAGAGTAATACGAGAGGTGAGTGCTGAAACTCCTTTAGGACCTCAAGGGAAGGGTATGCATTTAAATAGAGAGAAGAATGAAATGAGAGTAATGTCGTCAGAGAGAAAGAGTGCAACCGTGAGAAGTAGGGAGAGAGGGCAAGGGATGTTAGAATCTCAAAGGTTCTAGGCAACCTGGTCATAGAGCACACAGCGAGCCTCCAGGCAATGTGCTGTACGACAACATGGGCAGCCCAAGCAGCATAGGCAGGCGGCAATGTACTACCAACCCTGTCGCACCTAGCTATAAGCGCAGGGCTGCCAACCGGTCCATACGTCTGGCAACCACCCCCCCGGCAGCGTGGCGCACCGCTACCCTCTCGCTCTGAAGTCTAACTCACTCTCTCTCTCTGAATTCCCACTGTCTTATCTATCAACTTCTCTATTGATACTACATATTAAATGGAAGGTCTCGACATGGCTTAAAACAAAACCCACCACTGGTTAGCAAATGACGAGACCTTTGCAGAGATACAAAGAACATAGTTATACGTTGTCACACTCAATATAAGCAGCCAGCATGGTACAACGTGGTACCGTGGTGGTACAGTGGAGTACCAAGGAGTACAATCAGGTTACGTTGCCACGCACTGGGTGCGTCACAGCCCCCCCAAGACTTTAGATAATCGACCTTAGAAGCATTATCAAAATCTGACAGGCAACCAACCGACCTGCTACCCTTAGCTGCCACTAATTGCAAAAGGTGCACAACAACTGAAGTGTGAATTATACATAAAACACAATATCGCATGCATCATGCTACAACAATAAAGACTTACAAAACCAAAAAAAAAATTTCTCGTTTATTTTATTGTTTTTATAATCTTTTTGGACGGCGTTATGATAGCCTAATTTTACTCCTGCTCAACCCACACACCGTGCACGACTATCCTGGATCATCAACCCTTGATAGACAATCTGCTATCACGTTCTCACTCCCGGCAATATGCTGAATGTTGAGATTATACTCTTGGAGCATTAGGGACCACCTGGTCAACCGCATATTCCGATTGTGAAACTGATTTAGGAATTTCAAGGGATGATGGTCCGTATAAATCGTCACTACCGGGCCGTAGGCTGGAACATAAACTTCGAAATGTTTGAGCGACAAAACGATAGCAAGAAGCTCCTTCTCTATAGTCGAGTAATTCCTTTGTGCCGAATTAAACTTGCGAGAAAAGAAGCTCACTGGGTGTTCCAAGCCCTCGGAATCAGTCTGCAGTAACACTGCCCCGGCACCCACACCGCTGGCATCAGTCGCCAGCTGAAAACTCCTGGAAAAGTCTGGGGCTCTCAAAATCGGATGTGTACACAGCAGGTGCTTGACTAGGTCGAAAGCCCTCTGACACTCCGCAGCCCAACAGAACTTCACTGACTTCGACAGTAGATCAGTTAACGGTGCTAAGACAGTAGAGTATCCCCGGATGAAGCGCCTATAATAGCCTATCATACCTAGGAACCGCATGACCTGGCGCTTAGTGGTGGGCCTGGGAAACATATTGATAGCCTGTATCTTGCTCAGGGGGGGGCACACCCGGCCTAACCCGACCACGAAGCCAAGATACTGCACAGTAGCCTTTACAAACTCGCACTTCCTCAGGTTCACCACCAGCCCAGCATCGTGCAACTTCCCAAACAGGGTCTCTAAGTGCCTTAGGTGATTTTCAAAATTGTCATCATACACTATCACGTCATCAAGGTAGACCGTGCAGTTAGGGATTTCGTCACAAATATCGTTCATCAGGTTCTGAAACGTGGCAGGTGCGTTCTTAAGCCCATAAGGCATTACGTTACATTGGTAGGTCTTGCCATCTACCACAAAACCACAAACTTGCTTAGCTCGGTCCGACAGGGGTACTTGCCAGTAGCCTTTTACAAGATCAATTTTAGTAAGGTACTTTGCATTCCCTATCTTGTCCACGCTGTCGTCAACTCGAGGCAAAGGGTAAGGGTTGGTAGTGGTCAAGCCATTTAGCCTACGAAAATCTATGCAGAACCGCACCTTGCCGTCAGGTTTTGGCTGCAACGTGACGGGTGATGTCCACTTCACATAACCTTCAGTGATCATCCCTCTCTCAACCATGTACTTTAACTCCTCCCGTAAAGCTGGCAACTTTACCGGGGGCACACGGTAGGGCACTGACTTGAAGGGCACATTATCACCGACGTCCACGTCGTGCGTTACCTGAGTAGTGAGACCTGGGTGTTCGGCGAAAACAGAGGGGTATGACCTGAACAGGCCTAGGACAGCAGCACCCTGGTGCTCAGGCAGGTGACTTACAGCTTGCCTAGCCTCTTGTTCAGTATTCCCCGCCCACTGTTCCGCGGAAATGACACAGTCCCAGCTATCCTCCTCAGCAGCATGACTGTCCCCACCTCCTTCTCCACCCTGGCCGCTGCAGGCCAGCACAGGGACAGTGAGAGGCTCTGAGGGGCGTCTCACATACTCTTTCATGAGGTTAACATGACATAACTGATGTTTTTTTCTACGGTCAGGTGTTGCAACGAGATAATCAAGGTCGGACAGTTTCTTAGCCACCACATACGGCCCAATAAACTTGGCAGAAAGGGGGTGTCCAGGCAAAGGTAAAAGCAACATTACCTCCTGACCCACCGAAAACTCCCGAAGCTTCACCTTGGCGTCATACTGGTGCTTCATGACCGCCTGTGCATTAACCAAGTTATTACCTGCCGCTGCCATGCAACCTATAAGTCTCTCCCGGCTCTCAAGGATATATTTAAGTACAGACCCCGGCTTCTCTTCGCCCTCCCAGATCTCTTTCACCATACTTAAAGGTCCTCTCACATTATGGCCAAAGACTAGTTGATTTGGACTGAACCCCAGGCTCTCTCCTGGGACTTCACGTGCAGCGAACAGAACATACGGCAGACCCAAATCCCAATCAGTGTCATGTTCTGCACAGTAACAGCGTAGCATACTCTTCAGGGTCGAGTGCCACCGCTCCAAGACTCCCTGACTCTCGGGATGGTAGGCTGACGACACTACAGAACATATACCGTGCAACTGAAGGGTTTGCTTGAACAATTTGGATGTAAAATTGCTCCCCTGGTCTGACTGCACCTCACGTGGAAATCCATAACGGGAACAGAACAATAATAAGTTTTTAACAACTGCCTTTGCCGAGCCGTTTCTCATGGGGTATGCGTCCGGGTATCTCGTAGCCACATCCATGATTGTCAACAGGAATTTATTGCCACTACTAGTAGGCGGGAAAGGGCCAACCAAATCTACTACAACTTTGCTGAACGGAGGCCCGGTGACAGGTATGGGAAACAAAGGTGCCTTCGGGATTGTCTGGTTAGGCTTCCCCGTTGTCTGGCAGGTCGCACACCCAGCCACCCATGCACAGACATCAGCCTTGACCCCAGGCCACCAGAAAAACCTGCCCAATGCCGCCAATGTTTTTGTTACCCCCAAATGACCCGCCACCGGCACATCATGCGCCAGACACAATAAGGACTCTCTATACTTATTTGGAACAACCACCTGGTTTACTACCCTCGCACCGCCCTCCCACTTCGATTTGGGGTCTAGAAATCTGCGGTACAATATCCTGTTGAGCCTAAAGAAATCTCCCGGCTTCGCATCCCCATCTTCCTCCAACTCTATGGCACCATTACTATAACGAGCTAGGCTAGCGTCTTGCAGCTGCTGCTCACTAATGTCCCTGGGCGTCAATGCATCAAGATGGTTTTGTAATAAGACATTACCCCGGCTAGTAGGCTCTACTGCCTTAGTGGCTCTCGCTACAGCTCTTGCCTCACGCGAAGTCTTACCCAACTCTGCCTTGTTACACACCATATCTGGGCCAGAGTCAACTCCCGTGTTTATTATAGGTCCAAGTACCGAATCACCGAGAAGTGCAGCAGAATCAATGTCCCTTTTCCTGCCCTTAGCAACCTTCTCCTGATCCTTCCTCCACTGTCCCCGAGGTTGAGTGCTAGGCTGTGCAGGAGCCGCAGAGCGAGATCGGGTTACCACACAGGCCATCTCATCCTGTTGGCACCTCCCAACCCATTCCCGATTCTCACCATCCACGTCGGCCGCCCTCTCGGCAACGACTAAGGGTGGAGTCCCGGAAGTGGGCACCGCAAAGTCGTTGCCGAGAAGAAGGTCGACGCCCTCAACTGGCAAACACTCAACGATCCCTACATCCAGCTCCCTGCATACCTCTCCCACTCTCAACTCCAACCTCACAAGTGGGTATGACCTCGTAGCATTTATACCCTGCACCACAACAACTCTGGCCGCATTTATCGGTTTCCCTGTGAAGTTCCTCAACAAAGTTTGCGAAGCCCCCGTATCCCTCAGCAAGTCAACCCTCCGTAGTTCACTCCCCCAGCTCACAAACCCGTGTCCCCGATGGTCACAGAAAGTGTCCCGGACAGGTGTCGAGCCTTCCGTACGCTTCTTTACCGCGTGTGCCTCAGCTGCTGACAACCTACCCCGGGCAGTTGCTGCAGCCTTCAGAGACACACCGATACTGTGAACCAATGACACCGGCTTAGCGGGAGTGTTACTAGGGCACTCACGTGAATAATGGCCTAGCTTCTGACATTTGTAACATTTCACATCCCCAATGGGCTTCTTCCCTTGTGCGGGCGAAGAAGGGGCCTGACCTTTAGTAAACGGGAGAGGCTTGTGTTTGTAGGTGTTATTAGGTGCAATGCATTTAGTGTGGTTATGTGTGTCATAGGATTTGTTATTATCAAAAACTCTGGTGGGTGGGGTATAGCGCCCCTTCTGCCCTGACTCAGCCCTCTGAGCGGCACCGCAACCACGAATCAATGATAATCTGAAGTCTGCCATCTTGGCAGCCTCCTCTACTGTCTTGGGACATTTTTCCTTAATGTTCAGCGTTAGATCGGTTCCAGTACATTGGTAAAACTGTTCCAGATAGAAAAGTTGCTTAATTTCCTCAGCCGACTCTGCGTGCTCGGACCGAAACCAGTTATTACCTGCATCTGTTAAGTCCCGTGCGTGCTCCATAAAACTGACGTCGCTCTTCTTATTCACGCCACGGAACTTCAATCTATAAGTTTCGGGTTGCAGTTCGTAGGCCCGGAGCACAGCCTCCTTCACCAGTCCATACACTACACTCTCGTCCAGTGACAGTGCATCGTAGGCTTTCAACCCCTTACCCACTAGACGTGATGAAACTAATGCTGCCCATTTAACCTCCGGCCAGTCATACTCACGACACTTCTTTTCGAAACGAGCAAAAAACTCAGTCACTGCTGTCTCATCAAATGCGGGTACTAACTTAATTAAATGCGAAAGTGAGTCTGTAACCCAGTGCCCACCACCGAGATGACGCCCCGTGGTCTCTACTCTAGACTTCTCGACATCCATTTCAGCCTGGTACCTGGTTGCATCCTGATTGGCTTGGATTCTAGCAACCTCTATGCGTTCTATACTAGCCTGTTGTATCTGAGTCTCCTGCAGCTTAAACTTAGCTAGTTCTAGCTGGAATAACATCTCAGGAGACAGGCCTGGGGGGGGAGAGCACAAAATGGGGGATCCACACCGAGACGTGTTTACGGGTAAGCCAGCTTGCCCTTGAGAACCCTCCTGCTGCATCGTGCTAAGACTCGCTGGCTGAGGGCCCAGCTCAGGGGTAGAGTGGAATGGAGGCTTGGAGGGAACCCCCCAAGACCCCACTCCACCCACCGCCCCATCGCCATCACCCAACAAACATGCCACCAAATTCTTCTTGGGCCAACTGTCAGGACAGTCCCGCCCCAAAACCGTGGCTAAACAGCGAAGACCGTAACAATCAATAGCCTGCAGGCGCTGTTCGGTCAAAGGTGTCTGCAAAAATGCCCGGGCATCCCTCTCTCCACTTATAACACTCCCCTCCCTAAACATCTGTTGTACTTGCTGGTTACTAGGCTGTACCGTGTTATCCTCCCCCGTAAATGATGAGTCATTAGACATAGTGCTGGTTATACAATTGCTGTTCATAAAAAAAAAGAAGTGCTTATTACTAATTGCAGTCTCGACTCACAAAATGTTAAAGATGCTTGAATGACTCTACTCTAGACACCCCCAACGAAACAATCTGCAAGTCCACCAATACAATAATGACACAATAAAAATTCCTCCAATATGCAAGAAAATTCTAGCCAGCTCTACTAGGTAGCATAGAATAGTTCTCCAAAAAACATGTGATAGGATACTACTGAATCCTGGCAAGGTCGCCATTTTGTTACGGCTGGATCGGCAATACATATTCGGGATTCTTGATCGTAGGACAGAAATGGCTTATGTGACAACGACACGCTCGATTCCAGTCCCAAATACTATATGCTCCAGACAACAAAAGCACCAACGCCCTACAGAGTTATCGTCTATGGTAACGAGGTACCTTAACTCGGCGAAAGTGTACAACAGGGGTAGGCTATGAGGCTAAACTCCCTCAGACATTTATAGGTTACGTTATTACTAAAGAAATGCAATACTCAAGAAACTACGTTAATATTAAGCCTCTAATAATGTAGAATAGAAGCAGGCTAAAGGTATGACAGTGAAATGCTAAATGACAAATGTACACGCCTACTTGAAAGCGCGTGCACTAGAATAACTGTCCCCTACTAACATGCACTAGCATGTAGCATACAAGATGTTCATGATCCAGTAGATACCTAATAATACACATGGAAGGAACATAAACAGTAGTCACTTATTGTAATAATGAATCTATACTTGGAATAACTAAAAGGTTGCAGGCAACAGTACTGCGCCGGTAGCCTACTACCGCATAGGCTACTTCGCTTCTCTCACTCTGTCTCCCCTCTGAGTCTGTATGCGCCCTACGCAACAGAACTCCGGACACAGCAGCAAAACGACAGTGCAGTTAATTGATACATGAAAGTATTAATAGTGTTGTCTTGTGTGTGAGTAATGTGTATTGTAAAGTGTTACATACATAAACTTAAAGAGAGCTGCAATGCATAGTAAAATAAAGATATAACCCACTCATCATCCCCATGTGTTCTAGCTAGCAGGCCAAGTCACAGGAACAACGAGTCCCAGCACCGAAAGCGAGAACCCAGGAAAAGACTGTAGAGAACACAAGGACAGATAAATTACGTTACTCTACTATACCGGCACTACGAGCGAGCTGTAGTCTCTGGTACTGCACTCGCTCCTGGCTCGGTAGGCAAATCAAGGCTAAGTCCTCACCCCTCTACAGACAACTCCTGGGCATGGTCGGGCTCTTACACATGGCACTAGTCTAGTCACAAATTGGATGATGAGCTGGGCATATAACTCGTGAACATGTAGAACGTTCACCAACTATCCTCATCAAAAAGATCGCTGTTCACATTAACCCCTTAAATCTAATACATGTAAATATATGCTTGTCCTAAGAGTAATACGAGAGGTGAGTGCTGAAACTCCTTTAGGACCTCAAGGGAAGGGTATGCATTTAAATAGAGAGAAGAATGAAATGAGAGTAATGTCGTCAGAGAGAAAGAGTGCAACCGTGAGAAGTAGGGAGAGAGGGCAAGGGATGTTAGAATCTCAAAGGTTCTAGGCAACCTGGTCATAGAGCACACAGCGAGCCTCCAGGCAATGTGCTGTACGACAACATGGGCAGCCCAAGCAGCATAGGCAGGCGGCAATGTACTACCAACCCTGTCGCACCTAGCTATAAGCGCAGGGCTGCCAACCGGTCCATACGTCTGGCAACCACCCCCCCGGCAGCGTGGCGCACCGCTACCCTCTCGCTCTGAAGTCTAACTCACTCTCTCTCTCTGAATTCCCACTGTCTTATCTATCAACTTCTCTATTGATACTACATATTAAATGGAAGGTCTCGACATGGCTTAAAACAAAACCCACCACTGGTTAGCAAATGACGAGACCTTTGCAGAGATACAAAGAACATAGTTATACGTTGTCACACTCAATATAAGCAGCCAGCATGGTACAACGTGGTACCGTGGTGGTACAGTGGAGTACCAAGGAGTACAATCAGGTTACGTTGCCACGCACTGGGTGCGTCACAATATATATATATATATATATATACCCGGTATATATCCTACAAAAAATTAAAATTAAATAAAAAAAACATATTTTTATTGGACAGGACATGGCCACTTCTGCTCGGTGCACAAGATCAATGTAGTGGGGTCAGCAGCAGGGTCACACTCTGGGGTCACTAAGGGGGTCACACAAGAGGTGGGTCAGGTACAGGGTGTGACCATAGCACCCCAGACTGTGCCCGTCAGTAACCCTCCACTCGCACCAGAACGATCCAGCCCAGTCTTGGTTCGTCAGCGCTCTCCCAGGAAGGTCAGTCAAGCAGTTGGTTTATATATAGTCAATTATATTTCAGCTGATGGTAAACTTAAATTCTTAGCAACTGTTTTTTCTATACATAATGGAAAAATATGAATCTACTATGTCTCTGCATTGTATTAATTCATATTTGTTTTCACCAACCCACCAATTAATTTTACAAATTGCATTGTATCCCACCAATTAATTTCACAAATTACATTGTATTAATTCATATTTCTTTTCACCAACCCACCAATTAATTTTACAAATTTACTAAATAACTAATGAGATCAATGAAAGTAATGAATACATGTACTGTACTTCAAAGACTCGAACCTAGGATACTCACACCAAAATTCCGCACACATAAGCACTAGGCTATCAAGACAGGTTTTCACAATTAACAATATATTTTGCTACAAAATCAACATAATAGCTGAATAACCACAATACTGTAGTAACATAGCAATTTACCATCAGCTGGAAACAAATATATATAGTACAGTAGTGTATGTTGAGCAGCCTTGACTTATTACCATTTATGGTATATTTTGACACTCCCTGTAACCTATTATTACAGTAGACAAATCTAATGTAGCTCCGGATAGGCCAAATTTCACACAATGCAAACCTACCCCGAACCCCCAAACAACCTCCATTATCAGGTTATTATAACCATTGGAGAACGACATTGAAGGGGAATTGGTTCTCCATCAGTCAGACGAGTGGAACGCACTCCCAGAGAGTGTGGTTACAGCGCCAACGATTGCCACTTTTAAAGCCAGATACGACAAACATAATAAAATAACCTAGATAATATTGGCTAACCAGTTTTCGGAGGTGGGGTTCGCTCAAGATGCCTGCTTCTTAATTCCCCACTATCATTCAATAGGTAAGCACTTTTCCGCCCCGTTCAGGTGGCAAACAACAGCGAGCCTGCAAATTCGGAGGAATCCGGATTTGCTGGAGATATTTTTCTACCAAAAAATGTATAAGTATACAGTAGCTTGCAAGGGGTCTGGAAATACGTCTGGAAATCTATCTACAGTATTCATATTTTTTCACAACCAACTTTACTTCTAAACTCAATTAATGAAATCAACAAATACATGTGGCACTCCAAGGACTCCTACTTAGGACGCCATGATCCTCGAAGGGGTGGCCACAAATGAATCGCCTCCATGCACCTCCTGTCCTCCATCAGCTGGCACCCCTCCTCCCTCCCATCCAACACCACATTCACATATACTGTACACCTCTCAACTCCATCCTTCCACCTCACTCTCGGTCGGCATCTTCCTATCTGCCCTTCCACCTCACTCTCGTACACCCTCTTAGTCATTCTTTCGCTTCCCATACATTCCACATGACCGAACCATTTCAAGGCGTTCCTTTTCACACTCCAGCACGTTCACATCCACACCACAATGCTCTAGTACTTCCTAAATTCGTCTGTAACATATATATATATATATATATATACATATATATACAGTATTTATATACAGTACTGTATATACTGTATATATATATTTTTTTTTTATTTTTTTTTATTTTTTTTTTTTTTTGAGCTTCAAGGGGGTCTGGGAGGATTTTATTTTTATTTTTTTTAAGGGGGTCTGAACTTATGCTGGTATCACACGAGAGCTTTTATAGCCAACATTCGATGATCATCATTTTTTGGGCAACATTTCTGGAATATTTTGCACTGTTATCGAAAACTAGACTGATGGTAGGTGAATTTGGGCAACAAAAATGTATATAATGTTTACCTCAGAAGCTGCCAGACCAGTGTTGAGGATAAATGTTGAGTGAAAAAGCGCTCGTGTGATACCGGCTTTATACTATGAATCTCTTGCAGGTGATCCCCATATCTGACCCGCTAACCATGACTCCGGACCACGACGACGAGGGTTGGGTTGCTCCGGAATACATCCAGCAGAACTCCGGATTGGCCGAGTTTCATGCCATGTAAACAGACAGCACCAGTCACGCAGGGAAGATTGCCCACATGCCCGACTCTTACGGAGCTACGTTTATTTATGCTATTTTAGACATTTAGGAGCACTGTACTGTATTATAATGACAAGTACAGTACACTCGGATACTATAGTCTCTAGCCCACTCGTAAGAATTCGTGGCTCCACCATGTTTTCTTCTGTGCAATTGACCACTTGCGAGTTTCGTTCTATAAGGAAGTTGGAGGTGTACACAACGATATTTAACAGAATTTTCAGCTAAAATACGGTCGTAGTACATTTATAAATACATAAAACCCAATTCAATATGCCATTTCTCCATCAGAAACGTACATAATTATTGCCTTTATGTTTAATATTGATGCTCACAGCTCCAACTTCCTTATAGCCTGAAGCTCGCAAGTTGTTCCCCAAGCAGCCTGGCCGAACAGCCCCAAGGCCCCAAGCAAGGCCAAGGCCATAACTGAGCGCCCCTACAGAACCCTCCCTGCCGACCACAATAAAGCCTGGGTGACCGAAGCCACTCCATGGCGGGGAGCTGAGGAGGGTGCGGAAACGCCCGGGAAACCAAAGCCTCACCCGGGGCCCTGTGCCCCTCAACAATTATGAAGAGAAAGTTGAGGGGCAAAGGAAAAATGTGACGCTTTGGCTTCCAATCTTGGTAGATTGGGAGGTCAATCCACGGAAGAGACGCCGTCACTTGAGATCTAGAAAATACATAAGTAAAAGGCACAGTCAGAGTAAGCTATGGGTATGGCAGAGATCGCTCAGTTCTCACTCTGATAGACCAGCCCATCACCACATGACTAGAACCCAATCCTCTCAGCAACAGCTAGGAAAGGCCCTAGAAAGCCGCCTTTGGCTGGGGGGATAGCTCCCCTATTTCAACCCCTTTCAGGGTTGGGCACCCGCCCTGAAGCTCGCAAGTGGTCAATTATAACTATCTGGATTGATTTTTGTATAGAACGTGCTTTTCAATAAATAGTAAATATAGTTTTGCAGTTGATGAATGGAACATTATATTCATAAATTTGTTTCCAGAGATATAATTCCATAGTTAGAAATAGGTGAAGTCCAGGAATATTTATAAGTGGGCTGGAGACTATGGTATCTGAGTGTACAATATACTGTACTGTACATAGCTTACTAATTATTTTGATTGTAAAATTTTCTTAGGGTTTTTTGTTGCCATACTGATATGTAGTTAAAATCTGTAATTAAAAGTAGGTCTGTAACAATGGATAATTTTTTTTTTTTTTTTTTTTTTTTCTATGTGAATGAGGGAGACAAAAGGCATAACTGCCTGCAGTGAGTGCCTCCCCCAGATTTGAAAGAGTGACAGGGCCAAAATCAAGGGACGTTCAAGCCAAAATGCCTGGACACACAGAGTTTGAAGCAATTTAAGTCATAGGAAAAGGGAAAGAGCTCATCAGTTGAATAGAAGAAAGTCTGAGAATAGCGTTTCACTCTTTGGTTGGAGAGTTGCACAGAGTAGGAGTGGGATTGTGTTGCAAGGCGGGTACTACGTACGCTACGTAGAGGAGGTGGTATACACTGGGAAAGCTCCGAGGAACACTGATTATTGTAGTAGCGATAGAATAGCGAGAGAGATGCAACATTGCGGCGAAGAGAGAGGGATTGCAGAGAGTTGGTGAGTGGACGGAGTTAATGATACGAAAGGGTTTCCTTTCTACTTTGTCCAGGAGTGCGGTGCGAGAGGATCCTCCCCACACATGTGAACAATACTCAATACAAGGATGCACAGTGCCCCTGTACAGAGCAAGAAGCTGCGCAGTGTTAAAGAACCCCTTCAGGCGGTTGAGCACACCCAGCTTCTGGGAGGCTGCCTTAGCGAGACTGGTAATATGGTCCTTCCAAGTGAGAGCAGAAGAAAAAGAGACACCGAGAACATTGAGAGAAGATGAAGGGTTGATTTTTGTATTGTTGAAGAATAAGGGATAGTCCTCTGGGAGTTCCGAACAGGTAGATTGATGGAGAAATTGGGTTTTGGAAGCATTAAATGCAACAAGATTTTCTCTACCCCAATTGGAAATAGTAGCTAGATCAAAAGATAAGTGTTGTATGGCCTCATTACATTTGATATTGTACTGTCTTATTATATTTATGGACGCTATTCAGTGTGCAGTTGGGTCTGAATACATGATTAGATTAATATCCAGTATTCGATAAATGGATATCAATCATAGTCATATACTTAAACTTTAACTGTCTTGGCGGTGTAGTGGTTAGAGTGTAAAATTTGTATATGGTATCCCAGGTTCGAATTCTGGGAGGATCGCATGTTTTCATTAATTTCATTGGGAGGTGTTTGGTGGTGGGAGTGATTTCATTAATTAGGTTTATTTGTAAGGTAATTGGTGGGTTGGTGATATTAAGAAAGCCTACCCACTTTCCTGGGATAGTGGTAGTAATAACACCGGTATTAGTCAACCAAAGTTATCCTAAACTAGTATAATTTACTAACATAAGCCATACATATTTCAGTATAAATAAATTTGTAAAACTTGCAAAATAAACAAACCAAAATGTACGACAGATCAGTAAATATTAACCCCTTCTGTACCGGTGACGTCTTTTTCATTATATTCTAGCCATATTTAAACGGTTTTGTGAAGGTTAAGAAGGATTTGAGATGGTCAAAGGGGTTAAGTGACATAGTTCGAAGCCTGTCAATTCCTGGAGGCCATTTTTACAATTAATAAAATCGTCCAATAGTAGCCAGAATAAAGTTATATGACGTCGCCGGTACAGAAGGGGTTAAAAATATCAGGTCATTATTGTATGTATAGATAGGTAGATATAGATTGTAGATAGATAGATGTAGAGAGACAATCAGGGCCAACCCATTCAGAGGCTCATTTTGTTGCTCGATGGTGTGGTTAAACTAATTAAAAAAAAAAAAAAAAAAAAAAAAAAAAAAACAATGAAAAGGACAATCCGATATGATGAGGTGTTGGCGTATGTATGAATTCTCAGAACTCCTACTACATCTCTTCACATAGAACTGCACTGGCTGCCAGTAAGAGCAAGAATAGAATTTAAGTTGTGTTTGGTGACTTTTAAGGTTCTCAAATTTGGTGAGCCTAGGTAAAGTACCTTGCGGAGCTGCTCGGGCGCCCACCGGCACACCATGGTGTAGTTGCGCGTTATGACAATGACCCTTTTCGTCTTGATGAACCAAGGGCTTTCCAGCAGTCTTCTTTCTTTGAGAGGTCATTCTCCTACATGGCTCCGAGGTTGTATAACAGGTTGCCGCTGTCCATGAGACAACTGAGTTCTGTTGAATGCTTCAAGAGACAACTTAAGACTTTTCTCTTTGAGAGAGGCTATGATCTTGAGAGAGGTGTCATGACAGATGGCTATAGAGTTTAGGCTGTCACTGCTAGTGATTGTTAAATGGGTGTTGTATATAAGCCTTCTTTTGATGCATTGATTTTGTTCTTTTTTCTTTCTCTTTCCGAGCGCTAGTGAATTCTTCGGAAAAATTGGCGCTTATGAGAAATAAGTAACATGCTTATTATTATTATTATTATTAGTTTACCCCAACCGCTTCACAAACATCTCTGGAGCCTGGTTTACCTTCCTCCCCTTGTATAATTCTCCTACTCGACGAGACAGAGAAATGGGTGAGGGAACGTGAAAGTGATCCCGGACCCTGATAATAGGAACTTTAAATGTTGTTTCTGTTCAAGCTCTGTCTCGTGTCAGCCACCCCCAGCAATGGAGTATGTGCCTGAGTACCGTATATACATACATACATACCTCCCACAAACTACAATACACTAACAAGAAGCACAAGACTTTCAAAATTATCTGACATAGTGGTTTTGATAAGTTCTTTTGTCTTTATATAGTGGGATTTTAATTAGTTCTTTTGTCTTTATATAGTGGGATTTTAATTAGTTCTTTTTGTCTTTATATAGCCTAGTGGGATTTTAATTAGTTCTTTTGTCTTTATATAGTGGGATTTTAATTAGTTCTTTTGTCTTTATATAGTGGGATTTTAATTAGTTTTTTTGTCTTTATATAGCCTAGTGAGATTTTAATTAGTTCTTTTGTCTTTATATAGTGGGATTTTAATTAGTTCTTTTGTCTTTATATAGTGGGATTTTAATTAGTTCTTTTGTCTTTATATAGCCTAGTGGGATTTTAATTAGTTCTTTTGTCTTTATATAGTGGGATTTTAATTAGTTCTTTTGTCTTTATATAGTGGGATTTTAATTAGTTCTTTTGTCTTTATATAGCCTAGTGGGATTTTAATTAGTTCTTTTGTCTTTATATAGTGGGATTTTAATTAGTTCTTTTGTCTTTATATAGTGGGATTTTAATTAGTTCTTTTGTCTTTATATAGCCTAGTGGGATTTTAATTAGTTCTTTTGTCTGTATATTGTGGGATTTTGACAAGTTCTTTTGTCTGTATATTGATGATGATGATGATGCAGTTTTTACCACCATACACTCCCTGTTGAATAGCAAGGCTAGGGTGGGTGCCCTGATGAATCAGGGACTTAGTGAATAGTTGCCACAGATGGCTAGACCGCACCGTTCACCAACAGCACTGACGTCTGCCAATAACTCACTGGCTGGCCCGAGGCTCGAACCGTCAACCTCACGGTTAGCAGGCGAACGCTCTACCAATCGAGCTAAGGCCTGTGGTCGTAGGATTTTGATAAGTTCTTTTGTCTTTATATTGTGCGGTTACTGTTTTATTTGATTTTTTTATTTTTGTTTTGCAAGTTTTACAATTTAATTTATATGGGGTATCACACGAGAACTTTTATCGTCAACTTTCATTGGCTACAATTTTTCCGGCAACATTTCTGGCATCTTTTGCAGTGGTGTCTGAAACCCCTTTGGGGCCCGAGCATCTGGAGCGGCTTCGGTCAACCAGACTCGGGACCAGGGTGTCAAACCTGAATAATTTTGTTTGAAGACTTGAATGAATATGAAAAGGAATACAGGAAGATTAGCATGAAAGTGCATTGTTTTGGCCATTTTATCACTTCCAAAGACATAATTCGAACTATAAACTATAATTTCATCATTACATAATTATACAGTACACAAATAAAGACACAATAATGGATTCGGCTCTCGTTTGACACCCTGCTCGGGACTGTTCGGCCAGACAGTCTGGGGGTTTACTACTATAGAGTGAGGACAAAGGCGACAGAATTCTAGTATAAATTTAAAACTTGCCAAACAAACAAACCAAAACAGGAACCCCACAACACAAAGACAAAAGAACTCGTCAAAATCTGTATGTGGACAAAATCACTATGTGCCCCTGTAACAAGCGCACACCCTAGCCCTGTCAATCAAGGAAGCGCACATCGTTAAAGACTGCATCATCATCAAATAAATGCAAGACAATGCTTTGAAATTTTAAGAAATAAAAATAATAAAAGAATAACTCTGAGGGTGCCCAAAATCATCTTGTATTAGCCAGAATACATGGTGCCAGTGTAGCCTAGTGAAGGAATTAGTTGAGGTAGATTTCATCCCTTTGACTTGGAAACATCTTCTCTGAGCTGAATATAATAGACTAAGGTTAACCATAATAAAACAAACGTAAAAGTAGTTACGGTATATGGCTAAACAAAAAAATACTCTACCAAAATCGAGGAGGTACTTCACAACTTTTTTGTAAAGTGACTGCATGAATGAAAAATTTATGGAGGAATTTATGGATATACTGTAGTACTGAAATGCTAGGTTTTTCCAGGTTAAATAGGAATGGGAATTTACCCCAGGCTACCTTTAGGATCAACCTTTCCTGGTACCTGGCGCGGGGTACGAACCTCTGAAGGGAATTTAACCCCCCTAAAAACCCACAGGTTTTGAGATGCCTTGGGTGGGGTTCGAACCCTGGTTAGTGACGCACCACCATCACCACCAGGCCCGCGCGCTAACCCACTGTACTACCACGGACGTACAAAAGTATAGCAACCTTAGTCCGATTTTTAAGAACCACGGTGATGGTCTCTCGAGATGAGTTTATTGGACTTACCATCTACGACTATTTTCGAACCACGGTGATAGTCTCTCGAGACGAGTTTATTGGACTTACCATCTACGACTATTTTACGCTATACCTGACGTCAACTCGGGTTAGTATTATTGTGGGTGCGGGACATTTTCGAGGGCATTACACCACATTCCTTTTTAGTTAGGCTAGTCCCTAGCCTTGTAAGGTCGTAGGGTATCGTAGCCTTTTTTTTTACCTTAGCCATCTCAATTCTTGGTACTGTATAGGGTTCGCGTGACGGGTGCTCCACGTAGCTACCTGGTCACGATCCCACCGCTGCCACCAATGAAATGCTAGGTTTTTCCAGGTTAAATAGGAATGGGAATTTATCCCCAGGCTACCTTTAGGATCAACCTTTCCTGGTACCTGGCGCGGGGTACGAACCTCTGAAGGGAATTTAACCCCCCTAAAAACCCACAGGTTTTGAGATGCCTTGGGTGGGGTTCGAACCCTGGTTAGTGACGCACCACCATCACCACCAGGCCCGCGCGCTAACCCACTGTACTACCACGGACGTACAAAAGTATAGCAACCTTAGTCCGATTTTTAAGAACCACGGTGATGGTCTCTCGAGATGAGTTTATTGGACTTACCATCTACGACTATTTTTGAACCACGGTGATAGTCTCTCGAGACGAGTTTATTGGACTTACCATCTACGACTATTTTACGCTATACCTGACGTCAACTCGGGTTAGTATTATTGTGGGTGCGGGACATTTTCGAGGGCATTACAAGTACTGTACATATGTTTGTTTTTAACCCTTTTAGGATCTGATTACGCATTTCTTTTCTGTTTTCTGGCTATTAAAATGTAAAACTTGCAAACTAAACAAACCAAAATTGGGACAAGGACAATATAAAGTCAAATTAAATTATCAAAATCGCTATGTGGAAACAACGCTTACTAAAATGAAAACTATTAAATAAAAGAACACAATCCACCACATAGGGTGTACATTACTACATGAGCAAGTTAATCTGTTTCCCAAGCAAACTAATCGCTATAACTAATATTATTAGACAATTTTATTCAGATTAGGAAGGGTATATGGAAGTCGGAGGGTTAATTGAGATACTCTTTACCCTTATCATTCCCACAAATCCTTCTTAAACTGTAAAAAATCATCTAATGATAGCCAGAATAAACTGTTAATATGCGTCATTATCTTCATCATCATCAAATCTGACGCCTCGCTTCCAGAGGAAGCGCCCCAAAAGGGATGGCCATGGCAGAAACTGCCTCCAGGCTCCCAGACATGCCCCGACTGATCCACTCCACAGTGCCATTTCCACTAAGTGGATTATAACCATGAACACTGAAGGAGCAGACCCAGAGCAGTCCCTCACCCGGATGGCAGTTCCACCACTGTTTTGCTATTTTATTTACCCCAGTGGGGCCCTGGCTGGAAGCATACCAAGCACAGGAATTTTCTGGAAATAGGAACCAGTGGTCCACTGCTCCAGAGGCTGATTGGACCACCAAAGTGGCGGGCGGTGGGGTCGCCGCATCCCTACGCCAGCGTCATTATCTTGGAAGGGTTAAACGAAAGTTGTACAGTACAGTACAGTATATTGCTTTTATGTTTACTGTGACAATATTATATTATTGTATATAGAAACATTTAGTTGCACCCATAGACAGGTACAAAGCCCAAGAGCATTCATATCATACTGTATAGAGTTCCTGTATTAACCCCTTCAGCACCATGCCTTTTGTCTCCCTCATTCACATAGAAAAAAAAATATATATATGCCTTTTTACCTTTGATATTGGCTAAATTTAAAATGTAAAACTTGCAAACTAAACAAACCAAAACTGGGACGATACAAGATAAAGGTAAAATAACTTATCATAATCGCTATGTGGAAATTAAATAATGTTATGCAGTTTAAGAAGGACCCATGTCATTAAAAGGATTTATGGAGAATTGCATTTACCCATTTGAGTCGTAGAGGTAGATTATAAACTAAAGAAGATCGTGTAATGGTAATCAGAATATGATGAAAATTATTTAATGGTGGTGAAGAGGTGCAGAGAGAGGCCATAAATTTCTTTTGGTGCCGTAATAATCAAACGACGGGGCGAGATTATTTATTATGATCATGTAGAGCTCTGTCTCGAGTCGGCCACCCTCGGCTAAAAAAATAAAAAATAATAATAAATGGGGTAGGCCCTATGTGCCTGAGTATATAGATAGATATTTATATCCAAGGCTCGGACTATATATCCCGTACCAATATTGCCAAATGTTTATCATGGGTATGGATAGGATCGACTCCAGTGGCACCAACATGGAGGAGGTTTGGCTGATCTCCGTTACTATAGGGTCTCTAATGCCATACAGCTAATATCCTTGTGTAGCGGCTTTCTATATGCTAACCATTTCTGTTTATGAGGACACGGCGCTTCATTCTGGCTTGATGGTGCAATGTTTAGAGTATAAATATCTATGTGTGGTAACCCAGGTTCGAATCTCGGTGGATCACATGCTTTCATTAATTTCATTGGAGGTGTTTGAGTGAAATTAATAATAGATTACCATTAGAGGATTCCTTTTAGTTTAGGAAAGATCTGTGTCCTGTGGTAGTCTAATTATCAATCAAGGTAGTCTGTAGCCCTTTGATTTCTAGAGGGCCTTCCTAAGCTGTACAATATCGTCTAACAATAGTCAAAATAAAGCTAGGAATTGCGTCATTGTACTCTGAAAGGGTTAATATGTCTTCGTAGCGCAATGGATAAATGCACTGAATTTCGGTGTGAGCATCCTAGGTTCGAATCGTTGGACTGCCACATGTATTTGTTGATTTCATTAATTGAGTTTAGAAGTAAAGTCGGTTGGTGGAGGGAACGTAATAATATATTCAAGTGTGCCTGAGATAAGTATTATAATACTGTATATTTTATTCACAGCAATGATGCACAAAGTTAGCCATTAAAAAATATAATCAAACATTAGTAGAAATATTCACGATACACTCTTGTTGATTGTTGTGGTTAAATAAATATTATGACCTTGCTTGTTTTGTCTACCACTTATATAACTTGTTCATGTAGTAATGTATGGTCACGCTAATAAGTCATGTCTCGACTGTCATTACATTTGGCTAGCTCTGTTCTGTATTAATGTCTGTTAGATGTTGAAAAGGGTGGATAAGTATAGGAACATGTTTGTAAATCTCACTCACAATGAATAAATCAAGTTTAGATATTGCTGGTACCAATTATTGATCAAAACATACTTGGTGCCGAGACATCACTTATTAGGCCGATTGTACACCCTATGTGGTGGATTGTGTTCTTTTATATCAAATTTTATTTTGCTTAAGCGTTATTTCCACATAGCGATTTTGATTAGTTCTTTTGCCTATAATTATAGTGTCTTGTCCTCGTTTTGGTTTGTTTATTTTGCAAGTTTTTCATTATAATTACTCCTGGCACGGATTCAGGTGGGGTGAGGGGGGAATCTGGACCCCACCTCCCCTGCTTGGGCTAAGCATATATTTCTTTTTTGCCTGTATTCCAATTGAATTAACCCAATTTTAGACTGTATTGTGTACGCAGACTAATTTATTGATAGAGAATATGTTACGTTTAAGTAGAGGATATCAATAGAATGGAACGTAATGAGATGAGAATGGTGAGATGGATGTGTGGGACCAGGCTGCAGGATAGAATAACAAATGATAAGCTGAGGAAACTTTTAGGTATAAAGAGTATTAGCGAGGAGATGCGTACAAGTAGACTGGGATGGTATGGGCATATGGAGAGAATGGATGAACAAAATTGGGTGAAAAGATGCAGGTCTGTGATTGTGGAGGGAGCTACACCAAGGGGTGGACCAAGGAAGACCTGGGATCAGACTATACGTGCCGATCTCAAATGAAAAAACTTAACAAGTGAAGCCGCCTTTATAAGGGTTGCCTGGAACGCCGCCATTAGGACAAGAGACTGAAACTGCAGGTATGTGTGGAGCACTCGGTCTTAGAATGTTATGTACAGTATGTATGTATGGCTATTTATCAACTATTTACATAACAATTTTACACCTACTTGAATACAGTACAGTATATGGTTTTGTGGGTTTATGGGGTAAATTATTTTCTAACAAAACATGAAGAGTTAGACTGAATTAGTTATAGTTACCAAGACTTCGCTAGTCACCAACCCTATAGTAATTTGTGTCAATCACAAATGAAAATGAGTCATCTGTCACTTTACACGAATGGTGTGAATTGAATGAAGAAATAAATACTGTAGAATGTGTTTTTCCAGTTATCTGGATAGGGAAGAAACTAAAATTATTCATACTAAATGGGCTGACTCTTTGTCAGAGTGAGGGTTGGTGTCCTCTACGACCCATAGTCTTTTTTTATCTTCTCTACATTTCAAATGAAGTAGGGATGCGGCGACCCCAGTGCCCGCCACTTTTTGGTGCGGATAGCCTCCTCTGTGGTGGAGGGGTGATATTTTTCCACCACCGCTTTCTCCTGCGATGTGTAGAAGACAACTGAAGAAGATCGGGGGTGGGGGATCCTTCTCCCCTCAAATACAATCTACCTAAAAAAAAAGAAAAAAAAAAGAGCGAGAGATAGGGGCGAGGGAACGCATTCGTGGTCCCGGACCCTAAGAAAGTTATTAGTTACATATGTTATGCATACATACATATATACAACTTTCCCTTCATAATTGCTGAGGGGCACAAGGGCTTTGGTTTCCCGGGCATTTCCGCACCCTCCTCAGCTCCCAGCCTTGGAGTGGCTTCGGTCACCTGGGTTTTATTAGTGGTGAGCAGGAAGGGTTTTGTGGGGGCGCTCGTTTATGGCCTTGGCCTTGCTCGGGACCTTGGGGCTGCTTGACCAGACAGCCTGGGGAACAGCAACAACAACATAAAAGTTTAAAGACCAATTTGTCCACAGAGAATGTGGTTACAGTCTCACGTCCTAAATGGCGGCTTTCCAGGCGGCCCTGTCAAGGGCTAACAAAGCCTTGGTCACTGTCTTGTTCAGCCACAATAAGAATACTGCAACACCGTCTGGGATCTACACACTTACAATAATATCAATATAGTAAACTAGAGGCCATACATAAAGCTACAAAATGGATCAGATGTGATTACAGACTCCCTACATCTGTCACTTTGCCCAAACAAGACATTAGACTAGACTCACTCGCAACAAGAAGACAAACACACAGACAACAAATGTTATATAAACTCACTAACAATTTACTAGACATAGACAAAGATAGCTATTTACATCCTACACTACAATCATACGATTTACGAGACGCAGTCACAACCTAAAATATCACACCTATGAGGCAAGGATGAACATATTTATGTAGGATTTAGATTTTACACCATGCCCGAAAGGGGGGTTATGGAGATCCGTCGATCTTACTTTCAACTATCTTGACAATTTTACCAACACCTAAGCTTCGTTTGATGCTAAAATAGCCTCTTGAAAATCTGCAGCCATGGCGGGAATCAAACACCACGGGGCAGTAGCCTACATGCTGCCCCCCCCCCATGAGAAACCTATGTGCCACCCCAGGTTCGCCACCCCCCCCACACACCAGCCACCACAACCCTACATGTAGGCTATGCCTAATTTGTCATTGTATTCAATAGGAATTCCTGGATAGAAGGCACCACCACCTAAATATCCCCGTGGTTGTTTACTGTATATATGGATGGAGTCATGAAAGAAATACTATCAAGAGCAGTGGATGTTGGTGTATCGCTGAAAAGGGAGGGATTTGAGTGGAAGCTACCTACAGTATACTGCTGTTTGCGGATGATACAGTTCTGATGAGTGATAATGAATGGGAGTTGCAGGGTCTGGTAAATGAGTTTGGAACAGTGCGAAAAACGGAATTTGAAGGTAAATGCAGGGAAGAGCAAGGTTATGGTCTTCGAAAGGGGTGAAGTCACAGAGTGTGAGGTGAAGCTGAACGGTCAGGCTATGGAGACCGTCAACTCTTTTAACCCGGGAACTGCGGGAAGACTCTTTAGAGTTCGGCCGGCGGACTGCGGGAAGACTCTCTGGAGTAAGTAAAACTAAAAATCAACTTTTTACATCGAAAAAAAAATATTTTTTATTTTTTTTTTTTTTTTTTTTTTTTTTTTTTTGGCCCCTGGGCCATGCAAAATCTCAGTCCTCTACCTCCCCTCCTTCCCCACTTTCCTCCTATTCCTCAGTTATCACCTATTTTCCCTATTATTCCCTTATTCTGAGGTATATTTTCGTGCTAACATTAGCGAGTTGCAAGCAGGGTGTTGTCATCACTGATGGCCATCGAGTGCAAGAGAGAGAGAGAGAGTATCGATCGACTGTGTCTCAGTGGCCTTGGGGGAAATTGGCGGGAAAGGAGTTTGCCTCACCCATAGATTATACAACTCGCGGGCTATATCTCCGATTTTGACCATCCAAACGCTGTTTTCACTCGTTTTATTGTTGTTTCAGGTTAATACCTTTATAATCAACCCATAATAGGCGCATATGGATAATTATTAATGCTATTAATGGTACAATGAATATTTTAGTGACGAAAAACCTCAAATACGTCAGCACAGGGGGAGGTTTTCATTTACCCCCGTGCGCACTTCAGAGGTTAAGTATCTGGGCAGTGTGTTGAGTAAAGATGGGACTATGGATGAAGAAGTGCGGGAGAGGGTTGTAGGAACGCTGAAAGCAGTAACAACAAATAGGGTGGTCAGTATGGAAGTGAAGAAGTCCTTGCATGACAGTGTGGTTATCCCGACACTGACTTACGGAAGCGAAGCATGGACGTTGGTTGAGAGACTCTGACCAAGAGTGAGAGCAGTGGAAATGAATTACTTAAGAAGTGCGTGCGGAGTTACATGGAGGGATAGACAGACTAAGGAAGTAAGAAGGAGGTGTGGTGTGGAGGTAGATGTGCTGGAAAGTGAAAAGGAACAACTTGAGATGGTTTGGCCATATGGATCGTATGGAAAGCGAGAGAATGACTAAGAGGGTGTACGAGAGCGAGGTAGAGGGAGAGGTGGAAGGATGGAGTGAGGAAGTATATGAATGAAGGTGGTACTGGTTGGGGGGAGGGGCGTCCACTGACTGGGGACAGAGGTGCATGGGGGCGGTTCGTTCGTGGCCACCCCTTCGGGGATCACGGCATCGGGCAACAGATAGATAGATAGACCACCTAAAACAATTAAAGATCATAATTATCTCTTTAAAATATCACTTTCACCAACAGCAGTAACAGCAAACATATTATAATTAT
>JBAKBP010031781.1:0-24015 GCA_037953745.1 Lithodes maja
CAGACCTTACGATCCCAGCGAGGTGGTCAGGACTTGAAGCTAGTTGTGATGGCAAATCCGATATTAAGGGAAAGTGAAAGAAAAGGGTTGGCTAGAAGAAGGCTCTCATTCACCACTTTCCGTTCCCTCCGGCAATTATTCTCCCAAACAAGGTTTCACTTGAGACCTCTGGTGGACTTGTCTGAACTAGCACCAGAGCTACGACTGTCGACATCAACAATACTCAACACCTAGGATATGCACGGTTCATCACAATTTCTTATGATTAAGCATGTTTTTTTTATTATATAGTAGATTCTTTTATTAATAGGCTATTACAAAATTCGATTAACTTCATTAGGCATTATTTCCTTTCTCTGAATCTGTGTTGACTTTAGTTGATATGGTGGTTGTCTTCGATGAAAAATACGATTTCTTCCCTTATAATTGATTAAGCTAATGGGTGTGTAATTACTTGATATTATTGTTATCACCCTTGTTAAATATTGGTGTTATATGCGCTGTTTTTAAGTCGGTGGTTATATATCCTTGTTGGAGTGACATATTAGCTATTATGGTCAGTGCATCAACAACTGTTTTCACCAACTTTATAAATTTAGCGATGAACAGATCTGGGGAAGTGTGTGTGTATTTACCTAATTGTATTTACCTAATTGTAGTTTACAGGAGTTGAGCTAAGCTCGTGTTGTCCCGTCTCTCAGTCTCTGTGTGTATGTATGTGTGTGTGTGTGTGAGTGAGAGAGAGAGAGAGAGAGAGAGAGAGAGAGAGAGAGAGAGAGAGAGAGAGAGAGAGAGAGAGAGAGAGATTAAGCTTACATTACCATTACCAAAACATTACCATAACACAACCTACCTCACACCTTCATTACCGTGAGAGCTTTGTTAACCCACAGCTACAAGGTTGATTGTCAATATATATAATTATATATATATTTAAACATTTGATAACGTAGCAAGTGACAGTTGTTCGCGTGTGCTTTAAATAATCACGATATATTGAGTTAAAAGCAAACTTAACAGTAAAAGACTGGCTAATATGACTATTGAAAGCCCTTTGCAATACTTCAGTTTATTTGCTGTATTGTATCTTTAGATTGCGACGATATGAAGGTACATAATTAGTGATATTGAGAGTTGGATCAATGTTTGTAAGAATTGCGGTTTTGAGCAGACCTAGCAATGGTGCTGCCAGTTATATAACCATAGATATTAAGGCATGTTGTTAACTGTATAATACATTTGCCCTTGAATAGAGAGATGTATATAGAGGGCATAAATATTAATATATATATATATTTTTTTTTAAACAGTCCTTCACGTAACGTAATAAGCTCTTATTGGCTTTATTTTTACACAAGAGCTATAGTGAGCCATAAGGAGAGAGAGAGAGAGAGAGAGAGAGAGAGAGAGAGAGAGAGAGAGAGAGAGAGAGAGAGAGAGAGAGAGAGAGAGAGAGAGAGAGAGAGTAAAGGTACAAAAGGAAGCATTACAAACATATTATCATAACCAAGCCTTCCCCCCCGCCGCCCCTTCATTACTGTGAGAGCTGTGTTAAAGAGAGAGCGAGAGTGGGAGAGGATAGAGGATAAAGGTACAATTAACAATACATTAGACACATTATCATAACCCCGCCCCCCTTCATTACTGTGAGAGCTGTGTTAAAGAGAGAGAGAGAGAGGAGTGATTAGCAGAAGCATTTAGTGTTGTCTGATTATTTGAGTTTCCAGACATTTGGTGGTGTGTGTGTGTGTACAAAGGAGTACAAAGGAGTACAAAGGAAATCAAGCAACAACAGATCTAGTGACCCTTCTAGGTTGCTTGTCCTCCAAAACACTGAGGATCAAGGGTCCAAACAGTGGTTTAGAGTGGGTAAGGGAACATTGGAAAGGGAATTACTGCCCTGGAACTAATGTCCGTGGCAGGATTAGGAAGTTAGTAGGGGACAGATGGGTTAGTAACTGAGGGGGGATAAAATAAAGTTATTCATTTACAAACGCAGTCAGTCGCGGGTTTGATGCGAGATATTTGTCTAGGCGGAGTTTAAACGAATCAACGGTGATGCAGTCTATA
The DNA here is from genome assembly GCA_037953745.1 of Lithodes maja. Lineage (NCBI taxonomy): Eukaryota > Metazoa > Arthropoda > Malacostraca > Decapoda > Lithodidae > Lithodes > Lithodes maja. Next base: position 2,071 of record JBAKBP010031781.1, read on the forward strand.
ACGTTTCGGGGAAGCCCATTCCACAAGTTGACAACTCGATTGAAGAAGAAATTCTTAGATTCGTGTGAGTTAAAAGATTTACCAATAATTTTGCAACCGTTTCCCCGCGTGTAATTAGATTGGTCGATAGTGAAGTACTTATACAGTTCATATTGTCGATGCCTTTGATGATTTTGAACACTTGAATTAAGTCACCTCTTAATCTGCGCTGGGTTAAAGGAAATAGATTTAATTCTCTAAGATGCTCTTCGTATGGTTTGTTCTTTAGGCTAGGTATCATTTTGGTAACTCTACGTTGAACTCGTTCTAGCTTGTTTATATCTTTTTGGTAATGAGGGCACCAAGATTGAACGCAGTATTCCAGAAGAGGGCGGACTAAGGAATTGTAAAGGGTTAGGATAACTTCTTTGGATTTATGCTCAAATGACCTGCCTATAAAGCCAATTATGTTGTTTGCCTTCTTAACAACTTCTGAACATTGTTGACTTGGTTTTAGGTTACTCGATATTGTTACTCCCAGATCGGTTTCTCTGTTTAAATTCTTAAGCTGAGTGCCATTCATCGAATAGTTTGCTTTCTCATTTAGGTATCCGATATGTAGTACTTTACATTTATCCGCATTGAAACTCATTTGCCAAATTTGGGCCCAATATGACAATTTATCTAGATTGTGTTGCATATCGTCAACTTGTTCTTTTGAGAGTACGCTATTTGCAATTTTTGTATCGTCAGCAAATTTTGAGATTGTACAGGTGAGACCCTCATCTATTTCATTGATGTAAATTAGAAAGAGAATTGGTCCTAGTACCGATCCCTGGGGTACCCCGCTACTTACATTGGTCCATTTAGATGCCTTACCGTTTATGACTACTCTTTGCTTTCTGTCGCTGAGCCAATTTTCTATCCATTTCAACACACCGTCTTGTATTCCATGCGCTTTAGTTTTAGCAGTAAACGTTTGTGGGGAACTTTGTCAAAGGCCTTTTGAAAATCAAGGTATATAATATCTACAGCTTTACTCTCATCGTAGAGGTTGAGGATATCGTGGAAGAAGTCTAAGAGGTTTGTTAAACAGGAACGTTTTTTACGAAAGCCGTGTTGAGTATCTTTAAGTATGTTATTTTCCTCTAAGTGATTTACGAGTCTGTCTCGTATGACCGTTTCTAGCATTTTACATACAACTGAGGTTAAGCTAATTGGACGATAGTTACTGGGTAGGGATTTGCTGCCTTTTATGAATATCGGTGTTACGTTGGCTAGCTTCCACTGATCCACTGTGTGTGTGTGTGTGTGTGTGTGTGTGTGTGTGTGTGTGTGTTACTCAGTTACTTGTTCGTCAAGGGGAATCCACGCAATGCGAGCTAAGCTCATTATTATCGCACCTCCTTAACTGGGAATGTATTGCGTGAAATGCATGTTAAGTGTTTTATGTACTGTTGGAATGGCTGTGGATGTGTGTGTAGTCTGTATTTTAGCCAATTGGCGACATCGGAAACGAAGGCTTAGGGTGGATCTGTATGGTACCATTCTCACTATAGACGGTACCGTCTCGCCCGAAGGCTTAGGTAGCCATCAGCTTAGGTGAACCATATGATACCCATCTCGCCTTGTACCATTTTTGCCAACCCCAGATGGGACGTCACAACGTCGTCCACTTATTCCAGGTACCTATTTACAGCTAGGTGAACTGAGGCTAACACATGAAAGGAGACAAGCCCAATTTTTCTCCGCCCGGCCGGGGATTGAACCCCCGACCCCTCGTGTGTGAGACGAGAGCTCTACCTACTAGGCTACGGGCTGTGTGTGTGTGTGTGTGTGTGTGTGTGTGTGTGTGTGTGTGTGTGTGCGCGCGCGCGCGCCCACTCTGCGTTACTGTGTGTATGCATGTCTGGAGTCTGTCTGTCTGTCTGTCTGGGTAGGTGAAAGTCTGTCGAGCGTCAATTCTGTTTGCCGGGATTTCTGTCTGTCAGTTTAAATTGATGCCATCACTTTCTATCTATCTATCTATATCTATCTATCTATCTATATCTATCTATCTATCCATCTATATGTCTACCAAGCTACCTACCCCCAACCTACATACTGAATATACATACAGTGTATAATTGTTGATATAACTTTCTATATATCTATCTATCCACTCTCTCTATCATCTACATGTCTACCAAGCTACCTACGACCTAGCTACATCGTAGTACATACTGTATATACACAAATGCATATTCCGTACATACATAATTAATCTACATGCCAACCGATAGTTACACGTATCTACCAATCCACCTATACTTACTCTCTAAATATTTATGAGAGCCAACCTCGGTGTTTTTTCTCTCTCCCTCTATCTCTCTGGGTTGTATCCATTCAGCCCCATTCAGCCTACTGTTTTGTGATTATCCCCATCCAGGAGTTGATTGTTTTCTGGCGAGCGGTAGCGAGCCAGTATATTTAAAGCAATGTTTTTGACAGCAAGCTAAATTTGTACATTTTTCGATAGAAACATATTTCCGGCGAAGCCGGAGTTTTCCATGCAATGTGGCTCGCTATCGCTCGCGAGGAATAAATAGACGCCTGGATGGAGATAAACGTCTTAAAACATTTGGCTGAATGGGGCCGAATGGAAACAACCCACATCTATCTATCTATCTATCTATGGGTTGGGAGAGTGGTATCCTCTCCGAGTGGTTACGGTGCCCAACTCTCCAAATATACCTGGAGTGAGTGGGTTCGAAGCCTGGCGAGGATACCTCTCTCCCAACCTGTCGTACATTATCATTGACTATCTATCTATCTATCTATCTATCTATCTATCTATCTATCCATCTCTCCATCTTGTCTATCAATTTACTTTCCTTTTATCCAGCACTTAATACATACATACCGGTATACATTTATCCAGCACTTAATACATACATACCGGTATACATTTATCCAGCACTTAATACATACATACCGGTATACATTTTACCAGCACTTAATACATACATACGGTATACATTTATCCAACACTTAATACATACATACCGGTATACATTTATCCAGCACTTAATACATACATACCGGTATACATTTATCCAACACTTAATACATACATACCGGTATACATTTATCCAGCACTTAATACATACATACGGTATACATTTTACCAGCACTTAATACATACATACCGGTATACATTTATCCAACACTTAATACATACATACCGGTATACATTTATCCAGCACTTAATACATACATACCGGTATACATTTATCCAACACTTAATACATACATACCGGTATACATTTATCCAGCACTTAATACATACATACCGGTATACATTTTACCCAGCACTTAATACATACATACCGGTATACATTTATCCAACACTTAATACATACATACCGGTATACATTTATCCAGCACTTAATACATACATACCGGTATACATTTATCCAGCACTTAATACATACATACCGGTATACATTTATCCAGCACTTAATACATACATACCGGTATACATTTTACCCAGCACTTAATACATACATACCGGTATACATTTATCCAACACTTAATACATACATACCGGTATACATTTATCCAGCACTTAATACATACATACCGGTATACATTTATCCAGCACTTAATACATACATACCGGGTATACATTTTACCCCAGCACTTAATACATACATACCGGTATACATTTATCCAGCACTTAATACATACATACCGGTATACATTTATCCAGCACTTAATACATACATACCGGTATACATTTATCCAGCACTTAATACATACATACCGGTATACATTTATCCAGCACTTAATACATACATACCGGTATACATTTATCCAGCACTTAATACATACATACCGGTATACATTTATCCAGCACTTAATACATACATACCGGTATACATTTATCCAGCACTTAATACATACATACCGGTATACATTTATCCATCACTTAATACATACATACCGGTATACATTTATCCAGCACTTAATACATACATACCGGTATACATTTATCCAGCACTTAATACATACATACCGGTATACATTTATCCAGCACTTAATACATACATACCGGTATACATTTATCCAGCACTTAATACATACATACCGGTATACATTTATCCAGCACTTAATACATACATACCGGTATACATTTTATCCAGCACTTAATACATACATACCGGTATACATTTATCCAGCACTTAATACATACATACCGGTATACATTTATCCAGCACTTACTACATACATACCGGTATACATTTATCCAGCACTTACTACATACATACCGGTATACATTTATCCAGCACTTAATACATACATACGGTATACATTTATCCAGCACTTAATACATACATACCGGTATACATTTTATCCAGCACTTAATACATACATACCGGTATACATTTATCCAGCACTTAATACATACATACCGGTATACATTTATCCAGCACTTAATACATACATACCGGTATACATTTATCCAGCACTTAATACATACATACCGGTATAATTTTACCCAGCACTTAATACATACATACCGGTATACATTTATCCAGCACTTAATACATACATACCGGTATACATTTTATCCAGCACTTAATACATACATACCGGTATAATTTATCCAGCACTTAATACATACATACCGGTATACATTTATCCAACACTTAATACATACATACGGTATACATTTATCCAGCACTTAATACATACATACCGGTATACATTTATCCAGCACTTAATACATACATACCGGTATACATTTTATCCAGCACTTAATACATACATACCGGTATACATTATCCAGCACTTAATACATACATACCGGTATACATTTATCCAGCACTTAATACATACATACCGGTATACATTTATCCAGCACTTAATACATACATACCGGTATACATTTTACCCTCCCAAAAATATCAAACTCTCGTATTATTTTCTTCATGAATTTTGAGACGGGGCTGAGACTACCAAAATGTGCAATGTTCCCGCGTCCCAGACATTGAATATTGAGAGGCTGACATTGCATATGGATGGCCTGGAGTGAAAGAGAGAGAGAGAGAGAGGGAGAGGGAGAGGGAGGGAGGGAGGGGCAGGGGCAGGTATTTTTAGTTTTTACTTACGATCTTTTTCGTCTCTTTTTGTTTGAACGAGAGAGAGAGAGAGAGAGAGAGAGAGAGAGAGAGGAGAGAAGAGAGAGAGAGAGAGAGAGTGAGAGAGAGAGCACTTGTCTTTTCCCTATGGACGGCGCTGGATCGCTGACAGGGTTAACGTGGACGATTGATAAAAAGGATAATTTTTTTTAAATAATTACTTTTTGGATGGGGGCTTTGACATTTTTGATCGGTTTAAATGCAGAGGGAAATGTAATGTAAGGTTAATAGGAATAGATGCATACTGTTATTTATATATTTATTTATTTGTTTATATATATATATATATACTCAACCAATAAATCATTCTCTAACCATTTCCCCTCTGGAGTACTTTGGTAATTTTTGTCCAGTTAATTCATCTCCTATATTTACAGTAATGTATTATCTTCTATACACTTCGGTTCTTTACGTTATTTTATTAACCGATATTTGTTCTACTTCTTTATTTATTGTTTGTATTATCCATTATAAATATACCTTTTTATATCCTACATATTCGCATTAATCAACTATCATTACAGCCAATAAATCATTTTCTAGCCATTTCCCTTTTGGAATGTTTTGGTCATTCTTGGGCGGTTAATTACTGGCCTTTATTTCCCTGTCACCCCCGTGCCATTATGGGCGTGATGGATGAGAGAGAGAGAGAGAGAGAGAGAGAGAGAGAGAGAGAGAGAGAGAGAGAGAGAGAGGTGAGAGAGAGTTAAGATAAGGGAAAGAAAGATATTTTACCTATTATCTTTGTTATACATTCATTTTACGTGTGTGTGAGAGAGAGAGAGAGAGTGAGTGAGTGAGTGAGTGAGTGAGTGAGTGAGTGAGTGACTGAGTGAGTGAGTGAGAGAGGAGGGGGAGGAACAGGATGCAGATATTTCTTTTTTTCCTTACGATCGTATTTTGCTGTGATCGTTTATGTTTATGAGAGAGAGAGAGAGAGAGAGAGAGAGAGAGAGAGAGAGAGAGAGAGAGAGAGAGAGAGAGAGGACAGGCATTTTTCATTTTTACTCATGGCTCGCTTTGTCTTCTTTTCTATTTACCTGTGTGTGTGTGTGTGTGTGTGTGTGTGTGTGTGTGTGTGTGTGGTGAGAGCGAGCATGCGAGAAAGTGGAAGTATTTTTCATGTTTTCACTTATATTTATGGGCTTCTGTCTCCTCTACTATTTATGAGAGAGAGAGAGAGAGAGAGAGAGAGAGAGAGAGAGAGAGAGAGAGAGAAGAGAGAGAAGAGAGACTTACATTAACTCATGGTCTGGTTTAATTGGCACATTTGATTTTAGCCAACATTTTCTCTCTCTCTCTCTCTCTCTCTTGCTTTCAACTTTAATCTGCTAATGAGTTCACGTTTCAATACCGTGAATTTGTATTTACGTAGGTAAAAAATAATTTGTTTACTATTAATTTTCACTATATTTTGTTCAGCTTAAGATAGATAGCAGTTACGGTATGAACCATATAAATTCATGCAAGATTTATATGTTTTTATTTGTCATGGTTTTCGTATATGTTTGAATTGGTGTTTGGGTAATATATATATTGTTTGTGTGTTTGGTTTCTCATTTAATGTTGTTGATAATTATCGGTTGCACAAATGTCTGGTATTTATTACACGTATAGGCTACAGTACATGTTTGTTATTAATCAGTAAGTAGATAATACAACGATTGATAGATACATAGATAGATACATATAGATAAATATAGATCATATAGATAAATATATGCATATATAGATAGATATACAAATAGTTACTCATATATATATATTCATAGCTAATTTCGTATAGAGGTAGTTGCACACATAGATACGTAGATAAATAAGAAAATAAATAGATAGATAGATAGATAGATAGATAGATGCATAGATACATAGATAGATATATATCATGGCTAGACAGATAAATGAGTGTGGGCAATGGCTTAATGGAGAAGAATGGGCATCAATTGTAGGTCAGTTTTAGACCTAATAAAAAACTGTGGCGATATATATATATATATATATATATATATACTGCATATACTGTACAGTGTATATATATATATATATTTTTTTTTTTTTTTTTTTTTTTTTTTTTTTTATATTCCAAACTACTCCCTCTCGGGCATAGGCTGAGAGCCTGTACATTCCACGCTCAACACGGTGAAGCCCGTGAGGTCTTGTTCCAATCTGGGGAGTGAGAATGTGAAGCATCATCATGGCTCGAAGCAGCTCCATCTCTGAAGCGGCTGGTTGCTTCGCTCAAGTGCTTCACCGTCTCACCCTCCAGACTCAGACCCTCACTCGTAGAACGCCACCTATTGAGCAGTGAACCTCACTCATATATACTGCATATACAGTATATATATACTGCATATACAGTATATATAACTATAATTTCCTGTACATTGATATTTTTGTCTGTCGCTGTATCTGTTTAATGATATATATAAATCCATTGATCTATTTATGTATCGGTATAGAAATATTTGGAACTGTAATTATCCAGGAATTGTATACCGGGTACATTACATTATCAATATCCTGTCAGCCCCAAATGTGTGGTGAGGTGTTAGCGGTCAAATGGAACCTTATTTATGTAGTGTGTACTGAGTGTAATGGTATATATATATATTTTGGGGTAGTGTTATGTATTTGGGTATGGATATGTGTGTGTGTGTGATTATCATTTCTCTCTCTCTCTCTCTCTCTCTCTCTCTCTCTCTCTCTCTCTCTCTCTCTCTCTCTCTCTTTTAATCTATATATCTTTATATTTATCTAGCTATATCTATCTGTCTGTCTGTCTGTCTGTCTGTCTGTGTAAATCCCCCATAGAAGTGTACGCGATTACACCGGAATATTTCAGGTGTATATATTGCATATCCCGTCGGTCCAAATGTATGTGTGTGTGTGAGAGGTGTTAGTGGTTAATGGAAAGCCGATTACAAGTGGTATATGTACATGGTTTTATGTATTGGTTTTATTTGGATGTGTTAGGGTGTGTGTGTGTGTGTGTGTGTGTGTGTGTGTGTGTGTGTGTGTGTGTGTGTGTGTATGTATGTGTGTGTGTGTGTGTGTGATTAGTATTTTTAATTATGTTTGTATACTGTATATTTCTATATTTATGTGTTCATAATTATATCGGTCTAATTGGTTAACTATCTAACAAACATAAACTAACTAATAATAAGCACACTAACTGTCCAAAATACTAACTAACTAACTAACTAACTAACTAACCTAACTAACTGACTGGGTATGTAGTGTGTCTGTCAAAGCGTATGGGTTGTTGCTGCCCTAATGGAAGGCTAGGCTAATGTGTTATATGCAAAGGTTTTAATTTGTCTATGGACGGTATTATTTATATATGTATTGCAGTTTATCTATCTATCAATCTATCTATCAGTGTATATATCTAACTTATAACAACTGACTAATTAACAAACTACTTTCTAACTAATTTTCAACTAACTAAATAATTAATACACCAACCAACCAATAGCTAACTAACTAACTAACTAACTAACTAACTAACTAACTAACATGTATAACTAACTATTTTCTAACTAACTTTCAAACTGACTAGCTAACTAACTAATTAATACACCAACCAGCCAATTAGCAACTAACCAGCTAACCCACAAACTAATGAACTAGGGTACACATCAATATCCTGTGCCTGTCAACAGGTGTGAGGTGTTGTTAGACGTAATGGGAGGCCAGGGGCTGATATGTTATGATGCAAAGCTTTTTAATTTGTTCTGTGTATTAGTATGTGTGTATTGTAGTTTATCTATCAGTCTATCTATCTTTCTATCTAGCAGTGTACATCTATCTAGCTTTGTATCTATCTATCCATCTAACTAACTGACTAACGAACCAACTTGCTAACTATATAAATAAGTTTCAAACTAACTAACTAAATAATACAGTAACCAACCAGCCAACCATCCATTAACCAACCAGCCTACCAATCAACCAACCAATCGACCACCCAATCAACTAACCAACCAACCAACTTTCTAACTAACTAACTAATAAACTAACTAACTAACTAATAAACTAACTAACTAACCAACTTTCTAACTAACTAACTTTCTAACTAACTAACTAACTAATAAACTAACTAACTAACCAACTTTCTAACTAACTAGCTAACTAATAAACTAACTAACTAACTAACCAACTTTCAATCTAACTAACTAACCCACTAACTAACGAGCTGAAGTACAATACAATATCCCGTGTCTGTCAAAGTATGTGAGGTGTTGCAGACTTAATGGAAGGCTATATAAGGGGCTACTGTGTTACCGGATAATGCAAAGCTTTTAATTTGGCCATAGTGTTTTTGGCAATTAGGGTGTGTGTGTGTGTGTGAGTGAGTGAGTGAGTCAGTCAGTCAGTCAGTGTGAGTGAGTCAGTGTGATTGAGTGAGTGAGTGTGAGTGAGTGAGTGAGTGAGTGAGTGAGTGAGTGAGTGTGTGTGTGTGTGTGAGAGAGTGTGAGGGAGTGTATGTGTGTGTGTGTGTTTGTGTAAGTGTGTGTGTGTGTGGTTTTTGTTTTCTCGGTCTATCTATCTATCTATTGCCTGACGCCGTGATCCCCGAAGGGGTGGCCACGAACGAACCGCCCCCATGCACCTCTGTCCCCAGTCAGTCGACGCCCCTCCCCCCAACCAGCACCGCCTTCATTCATGTAGTTCCTCACTCCATCCTTCCACCTCATATTCGGTCTACCTCTCCCCCTCTGTCCCTCCACCTCGCTCTCGTACACCCTCTTTACTTAGTCATTCTCTCGCTTTCCATACGTTCCATATGGCCGAACCATCTCAAGTTGTTCCTTTTCACACTTTCCAGCACATCTACCTCCACACCACACCTCCTTCTTACTTCCTCATTAGTCTGTCTATCCCTCCATGTAATTCCGCACGCACTCCTTAAGTAATTCATTTCCACTGCTCTCACTCTTGGTCTGAGTCTCTCAACCAACGTCCATGCTTCGCTTCCGTAAGTCAGTGTCGGGATTACCACACTGTCATGCAAGGACTTCTTCACTTCCATACTGACCACCCTATTTCTTGTTACTGCTTTTAGCGTTCCTACAACCCTCTTCCCCTGTTGTACCCTCTCCCGCACCTCTTCATCCATAGTCCCATCTTTACTCAACACACTGCCCAGATACTTAAAAGAGTTGACGATCTCCATAGCCTGACCGTTCAGCTTCACCTCACACTCTGTGACTTCACCCCTTTCGAAGACCATAACCTTGCTCTTCCCCGTATTTACCTTCAAATTCCGTTTTTCGCACACTGTTCCAAACTCATTTACCAGACCCTGCAACTCCCATTCATTATCACTCATCAGAACTGTATCATCCGCAAACAGCAGTATAGGTAGCTTCCACTCAATTCCCTCCCTTTTCAGCGATACACCAACATCCACTGCTCTTGATAGTATTTCTTTCATAACTCCATCCATATATACAGTAAACAACCACGGGGACATCACACACCCCTGTTTCAAACCAACATTCAGGTCAAAGAACTCGCTCTGCTCACTCTCCACACGTACTGCCGCCTTTGCACCCTCATACATGCTCTTCACTGCTTTCAGCAACTTGCCCTCTACTCCGTATATTCTAAGTACTTTCCACAAACCTTCTCTATCCACTCTGTCATAGGCCTTCTCCAAGTCCATAAAGGCAACATACACCTTTTGTTTCTTCTCCAGATACTTCTCCACAACACAATTCAGGGTAAAAATCTGATCTACACATCCTCTTCCCTTCCTAAAGCCTCCCTGCTCGTCGCCTATCCATTTCTCCGTTCTCACTCTCACTCTCTCAATCACTACCCTACTGTATACCTTCCCTACTACGCTTAGAAGACATATTCCTCGGTGGTTACCACACACTCCTCTTTCCCCTTTGCCCTTATATAGGGGGACTATTATGCCAGTCTTCCAGTCATCGGGTGCACTCCCCTTCTCCCATGCTAGTTTGCACATTTTCCATACCCATTCTATCACTATCTCACCACCATACCTCAACATTTCCCCACACACTCCATCTGTTCCTGGTGCTTTCCCCAACTTCACTCTTTTCATGGCTTCCCACACTTCTGACCTCCTGATCCCCACCTCCTCCTCCACTACTTCTCTTCTTCTCCCTCCCATACCATATCCAGCTATGTTTGCTGGCTCTTCATTCCTTTCATTTAGCAACTCACTGAAGTACTCCCTCCATCTTTCGACTCTCTCTTGCTTCTCGGCTAGCATTCTCCCATTCTTATCTTTCACACCCTTACTGTTTCCCTTGCTACCTTCCCTAACTTTCTTGACTTCTTTCCAGAACAGTTTCTTACTCTCCCTCCATTTTACACTCAGATTCCTTCCAAATTCCTCATCTACTCTTCTCTTACTTTCCTTCACTACTCTCTTCACCACCCTCTTACTCTCCACGTACCTCGCTCGTTTCTGTCTCTCGGAATCTTCATTCCCTCTACTACCCAACCACTCTCTATATGCTTTCTTCTTTTCTTCCACAGCTATTCTTACCTCTTCTGTCCACCATGCTGTACCTTTCACTCCCCTCCCTCTTCTCCTCACTCCACACACCTCCTCACATGCTGCACAGATCTCATCCTTAAACACCTTGCTCATCTCCTCCACTTCCTCCATAACTTCCAGGTCGAACCCACCTAGTCGTCTTTCCACTGCTCTCCTGTACTCCTCCCTGACTTCCTCCTCCTGCAACCTCTCCACCCTCCTCACCATTCCACCCTCCTCTCGCCTCCCTCCCGCTCTCCTCACCCACTTCTTTTGTATCCTAACCTTAGCTACCACTACATAATGATCAGACAGACCCCCTCCAATACCCCTATACACCCTAGCATCCATCACAGATTTCTTCATTCGTTCATCCACACATACATAATCAATCAATGACTTTCGTTCCACCACTGTCTTATCCTTCATCGTCAACATCCGTTTCCACGTGTACCTGTGGATCATTCTGTGTCGGAAGAAGGTGTTGGCTATCCACAGCCTCCTCCCCACACATACGTCCACAAGTGCACTACCATTCCCATTCACCTCTGATGGTACCCCCCACCCTCCCACCACTCCCTCAACTTTCCTATCACCCACCTTACCATTCATATCCCCAATCAGAAATATTCTTTCGTTCTTGTCAAACTTCTCCAGGCACGCCTCCACATTCATCCAGAACTCCTCTTTCTTTCTTTCAAGTATATCCTCTGTCGGGGCATACACGCATACAATCACCCACGTTTGTATTCCTACTTTCATTCTCACCCACACAATCCTTGAACCCACAGACCCATACTCTCTTACACATTCCTTCCATTTGCTACTTACAAACAAACATGCACCTTCTCTCGCTATTCCTTCACTCACTCCAGCACACACACCTATTCCACACTCCCACTCTCTCACATCTGAACCTTTCCATTTGGTCTCTGTCATTCCACATACATCCAGCCTGGCATTCACTAACACTTCCAGAACCTCTCTCTCTTTTGTGCCATCATTCATGCCACTAACATTCCATGTCGCCATTCTCAGAATGTCCGAAGGCATGTCCTTAGTCGGTCGTGGTTCGTCAACGTTGGTTCCGTCCGCATCCGAGGCTGTTCGTTCGTTTTTTTTTGCTTAGATATTTTTTCCGGGTGGGGGTCGCAAGCCCACCGACCCAACCTCTTTAGTCGCCTCTTACGACACGCAGAAGGCACATGGGGCATATTCTATTCCCTAACCCCCAGGGGGTATGCATAGTATTTTAGATAGTAAATATATTGTGCTTGTATGTACAGTATGCGTACTTTGTTTCTCTCTATCTAAATATATCTATCTCTCTGGTCCTTTATGTATATCTCTATCTATTCATATATGCATCTATCTAATTAATTAACTGACTAACTAACTAACTAACTTTCTAACTATCTGTCGAACTAACTTACTAATTAACTAACTAGCTAATTGATTAATTAACTGACTAACTAGCTACTCTCTGAGTAACTTACTATCCAACTAACTAACTTTATAACTTATTAACTAAGTTAGTAATTAACTATAATTAAAATCATTTGGAAATGTCATTATGCATGGATTCAACACGTGTGCATTATCAATATCATATCGGTGCCATTAATAAGTGTGTGAGGTGATGCTAATTAAGGCTTTCAATTGTTCAGTTATTTTGATATGGGCATATAGTATTTTATAGCATTAGTATATTGTGCTTGTATGTGTATTTACCTTATTAGTAATATTTCTCTAAATGTATCTGTACATATCTCTCTGTCCATCTATATATCTCTCTGTACATCTATATCTCTCTCTACTGTCTCGCTGTATAACTATTTGGAGTTGTAATTATGCATGTATTCAGCAGGGGTACATTATTAATATTATGTCGCTGACAATATTAAGTGTGTGAGGCAATGCTCATTATACCGTTTAATATGGGGTGTAGTGTTTTAGGTAATTAGGGAGTGTGTGTGTGTGTGTGTGGGTGGGTGGGTGGGTGTACAAAGGAGTACAAAGGAAATCAAGCAACAACAGTTCTAGTTACCCTTCTAGGCTGCTTGTCCTCCAAAACACTGAGGATCAAGTATCCAAACAGTGGTTTAGAGTGGGTAAGGGAACATTGGAAAGGGAACTAATGTCTATGGCAGGATTAGGAAGTTAGTAGGGGACAGATGGGTTAGTAACTGAGGGGGGGATAAAATAAAGTTATTCATTTACAAACGCAGTCAGTCGCGGGTTTGATGCGAGATATTTGTCTATGCGGAGTTTAAATGAATCAACGGTGCTGCAGTCTATAACGTCTCGGGGAAGCCCATTCCACAAGTTGACAACTCGATTGAAGAAGAAATTCTTAGATTCGTGTGAGTTAAAAGATTTACCAATAATTTTGCAACCGTTTCCCCGCGTGTAATTAGATTGGTCGATAGTGAAGTACTGACTACAGTTCATATTGTCGATGCCTTTGATGATTTTGAACACTTGAATTAAGTCACCTCTTAATCTGCGCTGGGTTAAAGGAAATAGATTTAATTCTCTAAGACGCTCTTCGTATGGTTTGTTCTTTAGGCTAGGTATCATTTTGGTAACTCTACGTTGAACTCGTTCTAGCTTGTTTATATCTTTTGGTAATAAGGGCACCAGGATTGAACGCAGTATTCCAGAAGAGGGCGGACTAAGGAATTGTAAAGGGTTAGGTGTGTGTGTGTGTGTGTGTGTGTGTGTGTGGGTGGGTGTGTGTGTGTGTGGGTGTGTGTGTGTGGGGGGGGGGGGTGATGGGAAGGAGGGGTTATGTCTATCCTAGTATATACTGTATATATATATATACAGTATATCGCTCTTCCTTCCCTCCCCTCCACCAGCTCTTCTCTCTCTCTCCTTCTCTCTCTCTCTCTCTCTCTCTCTCTCTCTCTCTCTCTCTCTCTCTCTCTCTCTCTCTCTCTCTCTCTCTCTCTCACTCGTTCCCTAAGTGGTCTAATAGATTTCATTATTTAACGTCCATTGAGTCTCATTCGTTCGTTCAGCTAACAAGTGGTGGTGGTGGTGGTAGAAGGGTCGCGTTGGGAGGGTTTGTTTGTGTTTGGCTTGGTCTCTTTTGTTATCTTGTTTGGTTGTTTTGGTGTGATTTGTTGTGTTTTGGGAGCGGTAGTTTTGTTTTTGTAGGTTCGTTGTTGTTGTTGTTTTTGTATTGATTTTTAGTATATATATTGTGGGTAGCTATACTGTATGTGCGTAGTGTTAGTGTGTGTTACTCAGTTACTCAGTTACTTGTTCGCCAAGGGGAATCCACGCAATGCGAGCTAAGCTCATTATTATCGCGCCTCCTTAACTGGGAATGTATTGCGTGAAATGCATGTTAAGTGTTTTATGTACTGTTGGAATGGCTGTGGATGTGTGTGTAGTCTGTATTTTTAGCCAATTGGCGACATCGGAAACGAAGGCTTAGGGTGGATCTGTATGGTACCATCTCACTATAGACGGTACCGTCTCGCCCGAAGGCTTAGGTAGCCATCAGCTTTGGTGAACCATATGATACCCATCTCGCCTTGTACCATTTTTGCCAACCCCAGATGGGACTTCACAACGTCGTCCACTTATTCCAGGTACCTATTTACAGCTAGGTGAACTGAGGCTAACACATGAAAGGAGACAAGCCCAAATTGTCTCCGCCCGGCCGGGGGATTGAACCCTCGACCCCTCGTGTGTGAGACACACGGTGTGTGTGTGTGTGTGTGTGTGTGTTTGTTTGGTGGGGGGGGGTGGATATAAAAACGAAAGGGATGATGAACGAGCTTAAATAGAATAATAATTACCTGATTAAGAAGGTAAAGATGAAGACAAATATATAATATTAACAATAATAATAATAGTAATAATTATAATCATAGTAATAATGATAATCATAGTGATAATAATAATTATAATAAATAATAATAATAATAATAATAATAATAATAATGAAGTGTGTTTAATATGGACCAAAGACAGGTAAAGAATGTGGACCCAGTCATTCCGGAAGAGAGAAGTTGGCAGAGGAAGCTAAGGAGAAAGGTATAAAAATCCTGCTAAGATTATATTAAGTTTGAATCGGAAAGTTGCAGTAAAAGCGGAACGCATGAGGAACCAGCCTTAAGACAGCAGAGAAGATGAACAAGAACAAGAAGAGGAAAAGGAACACGAAGAGTAAATAACAGTACGAATAAGAAGAAATAGAAGAAGAAGATTAAAAAGGGAAATATTATAACAAGAAAAGACAAGTAATAATATAATGAATATGGAAAATAATAAACAAAATAGGACAAAAAGGAGAACAAGTAAACGAATGAGAATAATGAACATGGTAGAGGAGGAGGAGGAGGAGGAGGAGGAAGAGGAAGAGAAGGCGAAGAAGGAGAAGAACATGAACATACGAAGAATAGGCAGAAGAAGAATAGGAGGAGGAAGAAGAAGAAGAAAAAAACGAAGAAGGGGAAACCGATGAAAATGAAGAAGAAGAAGATTGAGGGAGTGGACGAAACTCCAATAATGACTGGAGGAATGCCGGAAGCGAGATGATGAAAGAGGGAAGTAAGAAGACGGGTTTAAAATGGGTATCATAATAATGTTTACAAAGGAATAATAAATAAACAAATAAATTATAATCAACCTTCTATTAAAACGAAGAAGAAGAAGTAGAAGAAGAAGAAGAACACGTAGAAGAGGAATAACAATACAAATAAAATAAACAAAAAGAAGAAGAAGAAGGAGAAGAAGAAGAACACGTAGAAGAGGAATAACAATACAAATAAAATAAACAAAAAGAAGAAGAAGAACACGTACTGTAGAAGAGGAATAACATTACAAATAAAATGAACTAAAAGAAGAAGAAGAAGAAGGAGAAGAAGAAGAAGAAGGAGAAGACGAAAAAGAAGAAGAAAACAAAAAAGAAGTAGAAAACAAAAAAGAACAAGTAGAAGAAGAAGAAGAAGATAAGACAATAAGTAGGGGTGGACCAAAGACCAATAAAGACTGAAGGAATGCCGGAAGGTGGATGACGAAGGAGGGAAGTAAGAAGAGAGGTATAATGTTAATGGAAGAATAATGTTTAGCCCCATTAGTTCTCAGATTATATGACGTTCGGCCCATTAGTTTGGTGATTTTAAGACATTTCGGCCCATTTCTTTGTCAATATTAAGACCTTTTGGGCCATTTAGTTGCCGTTTTTTTTTCCTGGCGAGCGGTAGCGAGCCTGTAATTAAAGAGGAATCGGCCTTCGGCCGAAACATTTTTCTACCGAAATATGTACACATTTATCTAGAAGAGGGATTTGGAGGATGTGTTTTTAAGCTTGATGGAAGGCTGAGGAGGAAACTAAAACATGAGTACAACAAAGAATATAATAATAAAATACAATTAAGACAAACACGAAGACGACGAATAAAGGACAGACCAGTATAGACTGAAGGAGGAATGCCGGAAGGTGGATGACGAAGGAGGGAAGTAAGAAGAGAGGTATATAATGTAAATGGAAGACTCGGGGTGAATGGGAGGACATTTTGGGGAGGGGATAGATTTTATATTGAAGGAACACACAGAAAAGGGAAAAGGTTATCAAACATTAAGAGCAAAGTAGAATATATAATTATTTGAGTAATTCTGTCACTGCCTCCTCAGACTGTAGGTTGTTTTTTAAACATATTACTTTTATTATTGCAAAAACAAATATTGTACAAACTTCACATCGTCTTGTTTTAATCAGTGTATGTAACTAAATATGTTGTAGCTGGCATCAAATATAAGTAGGCTGAAGTTGTTATAGGGGACCTAATTGGAATATATGAATGACAACCAAAAATAACATAATATATACAAATCAATCATATAGTGACTGGCTAAAAAATTGACACATGGATGGCCACAAACGTCTTAAAACAGTAGGTTGAATGGAGCCAAATGGATACAACTCAGAGAGATGGGGAGAAAGAATAAAAACCCGAGGTGGGCTCCATTAAAATGTCAAAACTAATGGGGCTAAACATGAAGGAGAAGGGGTCCAGATATAATTTTTAGTTTGGTCCCTATATATCCATCAAGCTTAAGATTACACCCCCTTGAGCCCCTTTCAAGATAAATTTGTACATTTTTCGGTAGAAAAATGTCCCGGCTGAAAGCCGGTTCCTCTTAAATAACAGGCTCGCTATCGCTCGCCAGGAAAAAATCACACCTAAATGGCACGAAAGGTCTTAAAATTGACAGAAATGGGTCGAAAGTTTTTTAAATCGTCAAAATAATGGGGCGAACGTCTTAAAATTATACAAACAGTGGGGCTGAACACGAGGGAGAAAGGAGTCAAGAAAAAAATCCCTCAAGTGGATATCTCCCCTTAATGCATAGTCTACGAGAAATACAAAATATGACCAGCTGTGCATCTTGATAACTGCTTTTAGGAATTGAGGGAGCATTTTCGGAGGACACGGAAGGGGGCAGCTCTCCCTTAAATATTAGAAACTGTGTTGGTGGTGTAATGGTTTAGATGCTTATATATTCTGTGTGTGGCGTCCCGAGTTCGAATCCCGGGAGAATTATATGCTTTCATTAACGTATTCAAGTACATTGGGGTTTGTAATGGAGGATTAATATTCTTTAATACATACTTGCTCACGGTAGATAAACCTTTGTACAGGATTGTATTGTTTTCTTTGGTCGGTGTAGCCTATGATTTTATATTTTCTGCGAGGTACTGGGGAATCATCAATGGGCAGGTAGTTTGACATAGATACGAATATTTATCTATCGATTAAGGGGAGGTTTCCACTTGAGGGAGTTTTTTCTTGACTCCTTTCTCCCTCATGTTTAGCCCCATTGCTTTTCTAATTTTAAGACGTTCGCCCCATTATTTTGATGATTTTAAGAACTTTCAACCCATTTCTGTCAATTTTAAGACCTTTCGTGCAATTTAGGTGTCGATTTTATCCTGGCGAGCGATAGCGAGCCTGTAATTTAAGAGGAACCGGCTTTCAGCCGGGACATTTTTCTTCCGAAAAATGTACAAATTTATCTTGAAAGGGGCTCAAGGGGGTGTAATCTTAAGCTTGATGGATATCTAGAGACCAAACTAAAAACCTCCCCTTAATCTATACATCATGTGCATATATATATATACGAAGTCAAGTAAACAGATATCTAGCTACTAACTAAAGAGAGAGAGAGAGAGAGAGAGAGAGAGAGCCTGTTGATTGATCGGTTAATGAAGCAAGACACGAGATACCAAGATCACACGCCGCTGTCTCCCCATTGGCTCACGGCCGCTTTATTTAACACAACCCACTTCTGAACAATAGCTTGCTGATGATCTTGCTCCTAAACTATGTAATTTAAGGGCGGATGAGCGTATTTATTTGCTCTTATATGTATCTTTTTAATATTTTGTTTTTGTTTCCTCCCTAGACCTCCATCAAGCTTATAAAAACATCCCCTAGACCCTCTTTCAAGGTAGATTTGTAAATATTTCGGTAGAAAAATGCCCCGGACAAAGGTCAATTCCTTCTGAAATTACAGGCTTGCTATCGCTCGCCAGGAAAAAAATCAACACCTAAATGGCACGAAAGGTCTTAATATTGACAAAGAAATGGGGCGAAAGGTCTCAAAATCGCCGAACTAATGAAACGAACGTCTTAAAATGTCAAAACTAATATGCTAAACATAAGGGAGAAGGGGGTCCAGAAAAAGCGAGTACCACCCTCTTAATATTGTTGTCGTCAGATATAGGTTGTAGGGAATATACTCGGTGACGGGCACTGATGGATGGGGAGTGATTGGTTGAGCCCGCGATGACGTCACTTCAACCCGGCTAATTGATTGGTTGCAACATTGATGGCTTGTACGGCTTGGTGATCTGATAATCTGATTGGTTGTGGTGATCATGCATGGGTTGTCGAATTAATATATGTGTTATAGATCGTACTGATTGCCCCTAATTGATTGGCTGTAACATTGATTGGTGATCTGATAAGTTGTGGGGATCATTAATGGAGTTTAGGACTAATAGATGTCTTATACTGTAGTTCGTTCTGATTGGCTGTTGTGTTTAGTGATCCTTTATTTTATTTTTTATTTTTTATTTATTTATTTATTTTTTTTGCAAACCTAAGGATGTGGTAACCCCTTCTGTACTGGCGACGTCTATTATTTTGTTGCTGGCTACTATTAGACGACTTTATTCAGTTGAAATGGGCCTCCAGCAATTAACAGGCTTCGAACTATCTCACTTAACCCCTTTTACGACCACAGATCCTTCTTAAACTGCACAAAAGCGTCTACATATAGCAGCAAGACTTAAGATTTAAATAAACGTCGCCGGTACGGAAGGGGTTAATAAAATACTGAGAACTCGTTATAAACTGTCCATCTTCCCCCCCCCCCTCCCTACTTTTACCAATCAGGGTATACTGTATCCCAATAAACAATTTTACGTTGTCACAACGTCATATATAAGTGTAGCTGCAACTTGACAACATACGAAAATAACGTCGTATTAAAGTATATGCATGAACAACCACAAAAGTCGCAGGACCATAACACACAATGTTGTAAAATAACGTAAATAGACCATAATTTAACCAACTACTACAATGTATTTTTCTATGTTGTCATAACCTTCCAAATACCAAGATATACAACCTAACAATATTAAGAAGAATACGTTGTATTCACGTAAATGCGTAAACAACCATAAAGGTCGCCGGACTATAATACAGAGTGTTGTAGGATGACGAATATAAACCAACATATCATTAACTACTACAACGTATTCTATTATGTTGTCAAAACCATCCAAATACCTCTAGTTATACAACCTGACAACATTACGAAAACTACGTTGTATTCACGTAAATGCGTGAACAACCACAACAGTTGACATAGGGGTACAATGTACCCCTATGTCAATATTGTGACCCCCATACCGGTCAGACCTTACATAGGAAGCTAATGATATTATGTCTCCAGACCCTACCCACAACCCTCAACACAGTCCACTATTAATATAACGAGTACCTGGTGTACCATAGCCGGTACAGTGTACCCCTATGTCAATATTGTGACCTCCATACCGGTAAGACCTCATATAGCAAGCTAATGATATTATGGCTCCAGACCCTATCCACAACCCTCAACACAATCCACTATTAATATAACGAGTACCTGGTGTACCATAGCCGGTACAGTGTACCCCTATGTCAATATTGTGACCTCCATACCGGTTAGACCTTACATAGCAAGCTAATGATATTGTGGCTTCAGACCCTATCCACAACCCTCAACACAATCCACTATTCATATAACGAGTACTTGGTGTACCATAGCCGGTACAGTGTACCCCTATGTCAATATTGTGACCTCCATTCCGGTCAGACCTTACATAACAAGCTAATGATATGGTGGCTCCAGACCCTATCCACAACCCTCAACACAATCCACTATTAATATAACGAGTACCTGGTGTACCATAGCTGGTACAGTGTACCCCTATGTCAATATTGTGACCTCCATACCGGTTAGACCTTATATAGCAAGCTAATGATATTGTGGCTCCAGACCCTATCCCCAACCCTCAACACAATCCACTATTAATATAACAAGTACCTGGTGTACCATAGCCGGTACAGTGTACCCCTATGTCAATATTGTGACCTCCATATCGGTTAGACCTTACGTAGCAAGCTAATGATATTATGGCTCCAGACCCTATCCACAACCCTCGACATAATCCACTATTAATATATCGAGTACCTGGTGTACCATAGCCGGTACAGTGTACCCCTATGTCAATATTGTGACCTCCATACCGGTTAGACCTTACATAGCAAGCTAATGATATTATGGTTCCAGACCCTATCCACAACCCTCAACACAATCCACTATTAATATAACGAGTACCTGGTGTACCATAGCCGGTACAGTGTACTCCTTTGTCAATATTGTGACCTCCATACCGGCCAGACCTTACATAGCAAGCTAATGATATTATGGCTCCACACCCTATCCACAACCCTCAACACAATCCACTATTAATATAACGAGTACCTGGTGTACCATAGCCGGTACAGTGTACCCCTATGTCAATATTGTGACTTCCATACCGGTCAGATCTTATATAGCAAGCTAATGATATTGTGGCTCCAGACCCTATCCCCAACCCTCAACACAATCCACTATTAATATAACGAGTACCTGGTGTACCATAGCCGGTACAGTGTACCCCAATGTCAATATTGTGACCTCCAT
>JBAKBP010031782.1:0-17500 GCA_037953745.1 Lithodes maja
GGGTTGGCTTCAGAACCATCATCACAAACATCCTAGACGAAATAGCTCCTCTGAAAGACATACAAATTAAAGCAAGGTCAGACCCATGGATCAACAATGACATACTACACCATCTGGAACACAGAGACAATCTGTTAAAAAGGCTAGCGAAACATAGACAGGATCAAGGTCTGAAACATGAGTTCAACAGGGCCAGGAATAAACTAAGTAGGAAAATGAAATCAGCGAAAAATAATTATTTTCACAATAAGGCAGAGGAATATCAGAATAACCCAAAGAAACTATGGAGGCACCTAAAAACAACAGGCTACAGCAACAAGACAAGGGATTCGTCCAACACTAATATTGCTCTCACCATTAATGATCAGGTTTGCCACGATAAACGACAAATTTCAACCTACTTCAACTCCTTCTTCACTTCCATAGCAAACACACTTGCACAGAACCTACCTCAACCTCTCAATAAATACACGACAACAACGGCCACCTTTCGTAATTTCTACAGAGATAAAGACATACACCCCAACACATTTAGATTGCAAAATGTTACACCAAAATACACTTTTGACGAGCTGTCTAACCTAAATGTACATAAGAGCACAGGACCAGACAAAATTCCTGCCAAATTTCTACGAGATGGAGCCATTGGTATAGCAGGCCCCCTAACCCACATCATCAACTTGTCAATTAACACCAACACAGTACCTGCTGAACTGAAGGAAGCTATTGTAACCCCTCTATTCAAGAAAGGAAATAAACTAGAAGTTGGCAACTACAGACCAGTTAGCATATTATGTATTGTATCTAAAATCCTTGAAAGAGCGGTATACACCCAAATTGAACACTACCTCAAACAAAATGATCTATTCTATAAGTTTCAATCAGGTTTCAGATGCATGTACTCGACAGACTCCTGTCTCATCCACGTAACGGATCACATTTGTAAAGAAATGTCTAAAGGTAACTACACCGGTATGGTTCTTCTTGATCTACAAAAAGCGTTTGACACAGTAGACCATGATATCCTATGTAATAAACTACAAGCTATGGGCATAGGGTCTGTGAACTGGTTTAAATCTTATCTTAGTGGTAGAACCCAAAGAGTCAAAATTGATGATAATATATCTGATCCTATGCCAATTAACTGTGGGGTCCCGCAGGGAAGCATCCTTGGTCCCTTACTCTTTCTCTGTTATGTGAACGACATGGAACTGAGCGTCTCATGTAAATTATTACTGTATGCAGACGACAGCGTGCTTCTGGTTTCAGGAAAAGACCCAATAAGTATTGCCGCTTCACTTTCCAAAGAACTAGCATCATGTAGTGAATGGCTAGTGGACAATAGACTATCTCTTCACCTGGGCAAGACGGAAGCCATCTTATGTGGAACAAAACGCAAACTTAAAGACATTGTGGGCTTCTCGGTCAACTGTAATGATATTCCTATAACAACAGTGTCACAAGTTAAATATCTCTGACTGAAACTGGACGCGAGTTTGTCAGGTGAAACAATTTTGGAATCTATCCTGAGTAAGTGAAGAGCACGTATAAAATGCCTGTATAGACAGGTGGGATGCTTGCCCGCGGCGACCAAAAAGACCCTCTGCCAAGCGCTTGTTCAATGTCATTTTGACTATTCTGTGTCATCCTGGTACTCTGCATCATCTAAATCAGCACAGCACAAACTTCAGGTCACTCAAAATAAAATGGTTAGGTTCATGCTGAACCTAGGACCCAGATCACATGTTGGTCAGGAACAACTTCAGTCACTAGGTATGCTCAATGTTTCTGACAGGGCCAAACAAATCAGGATAACTAATGCTTTCAAAATTTTCTATGACAGAGCTCCAGAGTATCTAAAGAATGATTTTGTTAAAGCAAGTGAGAGGAGTGGACATAATACAAGAAACATGATGTTTAATTTTAAGGTCCCGAGAATCCAAGGACAGGGTAAGCAAACATTCTTCTTCACTGCCATCAAAGACTGGAACGACCTACCCCAGTCAGTCCGTGAAAAGAGAACACTGTATTCCTTCAGACGTAGCCTGAAGGAACACCTGAACCGGACAGCTGCGAGAAGGGAGCACCAAGCTTATGTCTACTACTAAATACGGCATAAGAGATAGACAAACCAAACTGAAATGATTACTGATTACGGATTACTGATATTTACTATAGGATGTAAGGTATCTTAAAATAACCCCCTAGAAATACTTTTTCTAAAGTATCTATTTCTTTATCCTCCCCTTTTCCCCAGCTAACCTAATCCCACAAGGACCCCAATGAAAATACGCCTAACGGCCTTATTGGGCTATCCTTAGTTGGAATTATGCAAGGCTGGTACATGTCATATTTGTAACAAACTATGTGGTACCAACTCTGTAAATTGCTGACTGAATAAATATTATTATTATTATCTCTAGATGTCCATAATATTGCTAGAATATAAATGTTAGATGAGAATGTGTGCCTCTAGGTGGAAGTAAATAGCTCTAGATGTCCATAATATTGCTAGAATATAAATGCTAGATGAGAATGTGTGCCTCTAGGTGGAAGTAACTACCTCTAGATGTCCATAATATTGCTAGAACATAAATGCTAGATGAGAATGTGTGCCTGTAGGTGGAAGTAAATAGCTCTAGATGTCCATAATATTGCTAGAATATAAATGCTAGATGAAAATGTGTGCCTCTAGGTGGAAGTAACTAGCTCTAGATGTCCATAATATTGCTAGAATATAAATGCTAGATGAGAATGTGTGCCTCTAGGTGGAAGTAACTAGCTCTAGATGTCCATAATATTGCTAGAATATAAATGCTAGATGAGAATGTGTGCCTCTAGGTGGAAGTAACTAGCTCTAGATGTCCATAATATTGCTAGAATATAAATGCTAGATGAGAATGTGTGCCTCTAGGTGCAAGTAGATAGCTCTAGATGTCCATAATATTGCTAGCATATAAATGCTAGATGAGAATGTGTGCCTGTAGGTGGAAGTAACTAGCTCTAGATGTCCATAATATTGCTAGAATATAAATGCTAGATGAGAATTTGTGC
Organism: Lithodes maja; assembly: GCA_037953745.1. Lineage (NCBI taxonomy): Eukaryota > Metazoa > Arthropoda > Malacostraca > Decapoda > Lithodidae > Lithodes > Lithodes maja. Next base: position 3,055 of record JBAKBP010031782.1, read on the forward strand.
CTCTAGGTGGAAGTAAATAGCTCTAGATGTCCATAATATTGCTAGAATATAAATGCTAGATGAGAATTTGTGCCTCTAGGTGGAAGTAAATAGCTCTAGATGACCATAATATTGCTAGAATATAAATGTTAGATGAGAATTTGTGCCTCTAGGTGGAAGTAAATAGCTCTAGATGTCCATAATATTGCTAGAATATAAATGCTAGATGAGAATGTGTGCCTCTAGGTGGAAGTAAATAGCTCTAGATGTCCATAATATTGCTAGAATATAAATGCTAGATGAGAATGTGTGCCTCTAGGTGCAAGTAGATAGCTCTAGATGTCCATAATATTGCTAGCATATAAATGCTAGATGAGAATGTGTGCCTGTAGGTGGAAGTAACTAGCTCTAGATGTCCATAATATTGCTAGAATATAAATGCTAGATGAGAATTTGTGCCTCTAGGTGGAAGTAAATAGCTCTAGATGTCCATAATATTGCTAGAATATAATTGCTAGATGAGAATTTGTGCCTCTAGGTGGAAGTAAATAGCTCTAGATGACCATAATATTGCTAGAATATAAACGTTAGATGAGAATTTGTGCCTCTTTAGGTGGAAGTAAATAGTTCTAGATGTCCATAATATTGCTAGAATATAAATGCTAGATGAGAATGTGTGCCTCTAGGTGGAAGTAACTAGCTCTAGATGTCCATAATATTGCTAGAATATAAATGCTAGATGAGAATGTGTGCCTCTAGGTGGAAGTAACTAGCTCTAGATGTCCATAGTATTGCTAGAATATAAATGCTAGATGAGAATTTGTGCCTCTAGGTGGAAGTAAATAGCTCTAGATGTCCATAATATTGCTAGAATATAAATGCTAGATGAGAATTTGTGCCTCTAGGTGGAAGTAAATAGCTCTAGATGTCCATAATATTGCTAGAATATAAATGCTAGATGAGAATTTGTGCCTCTATGTGGAAGTAACTAGCTCTAGATGTCCATAATATTGCTAGAATATAAATGCTAGATGAGAATTTGTGCCTCTATGTGGAAGTAAATAGCTCTAGATCTAGCGGTAAAGTAGCTAAATTGGCATCACCATCAGGGTGTTGTTATATTTAAAGTTTATATTCACGGTGCAGTGCTGAAGGATATATTTACACCAACCAATTGGATATCCGTGAAGCAGTGTGTCAACAGTTTATATATATATATATATACTGTATATATATAAATATATATATATATATATATATATATATATATATATATATATATATATATATATATATATATATATATTTATAAAGGAAAATAATTGACAGGGCGCCAGGCAACATCTTTATTTTTCAAATTTTCGGCTAACCTTAAGCCATCATCAGGAACAACATTCCCTAAAAATAAGTAATATACTATTAGAACAACGCAATTTGCAAAAAATAGGGTAATGATTATCGAATCTATAAAAGGTTAAACTTTCTAAATACAAACAATCAATTGTTTGTATCCTGGATGGGGATAAACAGTTGGCTGAATGGGGCCGAATGGATACAAGCCAAAGAAAGAGAGAAAAGGAGAGGAAGAGAAAAAAAGCAGGTGACCCCCCTCGTGTTTTCTTTCTGGTATAATCTTTGTTATCTGATAATCCCTATTTGTCTTGTAGTTTCCCTTCCTTCCTCCTCTTTAGTATTAAGGGGAGACGGACCGTTGTTCTGGACCCCCTTCTCCCTAATGTTTAGCCCCACTAGTTTTGAGATTTTAAGACGTTGGTTCCATTAGTTTGGGGATTTTAGGACCTTTCATCCCATTTCTTTGTCAATATTAGGACCCTTCGTGCCATTTAGGTGTCGATTTTTTCCTGGCGAGCGATAGCGAGCCTGTATTTTTAGGAGGAATCGGTCTTTGGCCGGGACATTTTTCTACCGAAAAATGTACAAATCTATCTTGAAGGGGGGGGGGGGGGTCTAGGGGGTGTTTTTCTAAGCTTGATGGATTTCTAGGGAGGAAACTAACAAAATATATGAATAAATGAATTAATAGACCAAACAAACAGCCACTGTCCCCTTAAGTCGGGTATTTATCTTGTTAATTTCTTTCCTGTGGGTCTGATATTCCGCTTGGCTTGTTATTCTTACTCACTCTCTCTCCCTCTCTCATATATATATATATATTATACACTATACTGTATATATATATACACACATTATTTCCGAGTGTGTTTAGATTATGACTATCAAATTGCTTCTTCATGATCTGCTTAACCCCTTCGGTATTTGAGGATGCATTTCTTCCTTTAACCCCTTCAGCACGATGACCCCTTCAACATTATATACGGATTAATGTATTATTATTATTATTTTATTAGTAGTAGTATTTATTATTATTGTTATTATTTTTATTATTGTTATTATTATTATTATATTACTATTACTATTATTATTAGTACTATTATTATTGTTATTTATTATTATAACCCGGAGTTTGTGGTTACTATATACCCAGCGCTCTAGCCACCCAGCCACCCGCTCCCCTAACATCTCGGTTATTAAAACCCCATTGACGTAACTCACCCGGTAGATGGAGCTTAGGGGGGAGGGGGTAGAGGGAAGGGGAGGGGGTGAGGTGGAGGAAGAGGGGGGGGGGGGTTACGGAAGCCGATATTTACGGCTGTTTCGGCAGGAGGGGGGGGGGGGAGAGGGCAGGGGGAGTATGAAAGATGGCGGAGAGGTGAGGGGGGGTACGGAAGAGGGGGGAACGGTGAAGAAGGAGGGGTAGGGGTATAACTGAGAGGGGAAAGGAGGGGGTTGGGAGGGAGTGAGGTTGGGGGATGGAGGGTAGGAGTATTAAGGGGGATGGGCGTATTTATTGGCTCATTTATATATCTCTATTTTTTGTTTCCTCCCTAGACCTCCATTAATTAAGCTTAAAAAAAACATCCATCCAAGACCTTCCTTCAAGATAAATTTGTACATTTTTCGATAGAAAAAGGTTCCGGCCGCAGGCCAGTTCCTCATAAATCGCAGGCTCGCTCGCCTGGTGCAAGACAGTTTCTGTTTTAACTCCATCAGTCTGGAGTTTTTGAATCCGTTCCACCCCTTAGTTTGACGATTCTAAAGCCCGGTTCACACGAGCCGTCTGTTGGGGATCCGTTTTTGGGCCTGTGACGTCCCATACAAAAAACGGACGTGGAGTAGGGAAGTTGAAATGAAATGCGTACCACATTCCAGAGCGTGAGCCAGACTCAGGGTGTTTACCTTACTTCTCTGGTGTACGGTAAACATCTACTTGACGATCATCAATATGGACTGAGAAACGATCTTTCTTGGTGTTTTTTTTTATTTATTTGGAACGAAGATGAACCACCACCATAATTCAATGCATATTAACTAGGAATATACTGTACATTGTCTCTATCTGGAGGCGCGCGAAGCAGTACAACGTGTTAACTTTGGTGGTGCCGCGTCGGCTGCCAGGTACACGATCAATAGGTTAACATATTAAACTGCCTTAATATTTGCCTTGCCATTAAAATTATACATATAGCATATATTGTGATGCGATATTAACTATAATGTAATGGAAATTGGCAGAAAAATATTACACACATTTCACTTCAATGTTCAATATACGTATGTACAGTATAAGTACACCAAAAAGATAAATCGAAACCATCTTTTTGAGGGGTACGCATTTTGGTAAACGGCTCCCCGGTTCACAATACGTACACGCCGCATGTCTGTAAGTGACGTCACTCTGACGTCACGATTTTTTATACGTACAGAAAAACGGCTAGTGTGAACCGGGCTTAAAACGTTTCACCTCATAAAGATATCGATATTTTTTCTGGGTGAGCAACAGCGAGCCAACAATGTAGGAAAGAGCGGCCTTTGGCTGGGACATTAATGATTTCCCTCTCTGTTTATTCATTATTCAACGCTCTCTGTCTCATGTGTACCCTCATTTCTGTTATTACCATGAATACTTATCCGCAGGTATGCAACAACTCTCTCCCTCAATCTATCTTTCCCTCATCCTCCGACTCAAACTCCATGTCTCCAGAGATTTTGACTCTAACGTATCTTAAATGTTGCTCTGTCACTGTCTTAATAGGGTGGGGGGGGGGGGCACGCTCGTTACAGGCAGCTTTGCCTTTTGTCCGCTTCTCACACAGAGGACTTATAGAATTGAAATATCTTGTCCCACTTTCACGAATTCAACATTATACGGGTTATAGAATATTTAATATACGAAATTATACTCTTGAATAACACTGAGCAAAATTAGATTATAACAGCTTTATTCTTATGTATTAATGATTATTGTTTCTGTTGGTTGGTGGAGAGAACATAATAATTAATGATTATTGCTTCCGTCTTACGTTTTACTATGGAAATAACCATAATTGAAGTCATAGAGGTATTGGAGCGTGAGTGAAAATTTGATGACACTAATACCGGCTTCATTATAACCTCTCGTATTTGGAGTGTGAGTGAACATTTTATGACACTAATACCGGCTTCATTATAACCTCTCGTATTTGGAGTGTGAGTGAACATTTTATGACACTAATACCGGCTTCATTATAACCATTATTTACAGGATGGTAGTGTTGAGGTATGGGAGAGGTACAAGGAGAAAAGGAGAGAGGCAAAACGGAAAATTAGAGAAGCGAAAAAAGATGCAAACGAAAGGTGGGTCCAAAGGCTGAGTGAGAATTTTGAAGAACGAAAGAAGATGTTCTGGAAGGAGGTAAATAAAGTAAGGAAAGGAGGACCAAAGAGGGAAGAGTCAGTGAAAGATGAAAATGGAGAATTACTAGTGGAACCAGTTGAAGTGAGGAAAAGATATGCCAAGTATTTTGAATCTTTGTTAAATACAAGAGATGGAAGAGAAGCAGTGATTGAAGCAGAGGTGGATGGAGATAGGTTACCCAGGCCACCCAGGTGGCAGGGAATGAATGAAAGGATTGAGGAAAATGAGGTGAAAGAAGCAGTGAAACAAATGAGAGCGGGAAAAGCAGAAGGTTTGGATGGTATTGCTGTGGAGTGTATAAAGAAGGGTGGAGATGTGATAATAGATTGGTTGGTGAGACTTTTCAACGTGTGCTTTGTTGTGTCAAGGGTACCAATAGATTGGAAGAGTGCATGTATTGTGCCGTTGTACAAGGGGAAGGGAGATCGGCAGGAGTGTTCAAGTTATAGAGGTATTAGTTTATTGTCAGTGGTTGGAAAGCTGTATGGCAGGGTGTTGATAGAGAGGATAATAAAGTGTACAGAAGTTGCAATAGGAGAAGAACAGTGCGGTTTTAGGAGGGGAAGAGGGTGCGTGGATCAGATGTTTGCAGTAAGACAGTTATGCGAGAAGTATTTAGAGAAGCATAAGGAGATATTTTGGGCTTTTATGGACTTGGAAAAAGCGTATGATCGTGTGGACCGTGAAGCAATGTGGAAGGTGTTAAGGATTTATGAAATAGGAGGAAATTTGTTAGAAGCAGTTAAGAGTTTTTATGAAGGGAGCAGAGCATGTGTGAGAGTAGGAAATGGTGAGTTGAGTGAATGGTTTGAGGTAAAGGTAGGTTTGCGACAGGGTTGTGTAATGTCACCATGGCTGTTTAATATGTTTATGGATGGTGTGGTGAGGGAGGTGAAAAGGAGAACTATGGGAAGAGGATTGGGTTTAGTAGGAAAGAATGGTAGAGATTGGGAGTTGAATCAGTTGCTGTTCGCTGATGACACAGCATTGGTGGCGGATTCTGATGAGAAACTGCAGCGGGTAGTCAAAGAGTTTGGTGTGGTTTGTGGAAGGAGGAAACTGAAGGTGAACGTCAATAAAAGTAAAGTAATGGTGTGTAATAGGGGAGAGCATAGGGTGAATCTAGATGTGAGGCTGGATGGGGAAATATTGGAACAAGTAGAGTGTTTTAAATATCTAGGAGGAACGATAAGCAGGAGTGGAGGTATGGAAGTGGAGGTAAAACAGAGAGTGTGTGAAGGAAGGAAGGTTTTCGGAGCAATGGGAAGTATGTGGAAGACGAGAAATCTCTGAGTGAAAGTAAAAAGTGCACTGTATCAAGGAATTGTTGTGCCAACAGTGATGTATGGGGCTGAGACATGGGCTCTGAAGAAAAAGGAGAAAAGAGGGCTGGATGTGATGGAGATGAGCTGCTTGAGGAGTATGTGTGGAGTTACTCGTAGAGACAGATTGAGGAATGAAGAGATACGTAGGAGAGTGGGGCAGCAGGAACATTTGTCAGCCAGAGTGGACAGAAGGGTGCTGAGCTGGTATGGTCATGTTGAACGAATGAGAGATGAAAGGCTTACAAAGAGAATATGTGAGTCAGGTACAAGGGGAGATAGAAGGGCAGGAAGACCCCCATTGAGATGGAGAGACTGTGTAAGAAAGGCTTTGGATGATAGAGGAATGACTATAGATCAGGCAGGGGAAGTGGTGGTGGACAGGAGTGAATGGAGAATGCTTGTGAATAGTTGAGTGAACACGTGGTCATTTGGAGTAAGGGGTCGGGCGCAAGTTCGACTAGATAATAGTCCATCAGGCGCCTGGCCCGGGGGGACGATTAATATGAAGGGTGTGCCTGGAAGTGTGGTGGGAGGGCTTGTGGCTTTGGCTCCGCTGCATGTCTGCCTGCCGAGATCGGAACCTCTCCGGGTGGTCAGGGGCCGGGGGAGTGCTGGAGCGACCTTGGTAACCCTGGTCTCTGGGTCTTCTCCTGGGTGACCTGGATGTGTGTGAGTTTGTGTTTTTTATCTGTGTTTATTTTTTGTTTAATGTTGTTTTTGTGTTTTCCCTGTTCTTGCTCTGTCTTGAGTCGGCTACCCCCAAAATGGGGATTGGGCCTGAGCATATAGATAGATAGATAGATTATAACCTCTCGTATTTGGAGTGTGAGTGAACATTTGATGACACTAATACCGGCTTCATTATAACCTCTCGTATTTGGAGTGTGAGTGAACATTTGATGACACTAATACCGGCTTCATTATACCCTCTCGTATTTGGAGTGTGAGTGAACATTTGATGACACTAATACCGGCTTCATTATAACCTCTCGTATTTGGAGTGTGAGTGAACATTTGATGACACAAATACCGGCTTCATTATAACCTCTCGTATTTGGAGTGTGAGTGAACATTTGATGACACTAATACCGGCTTCATTATACCCTCTCGTATTTGGAGTGTGAGTGAACATTTGATGACACTAATACCGGCTTCATTATAACCTCTCGTATTTGGAGTGTGAGTGAACATTTGATGACACTAATACCGGCTTCATTATAACCTCTCGTATTTGGATTGTGAGTGAACATTTGATGACACTAATACCGGCTTCATATTAACCTCTCGTATTTGGAGTGTGAGTGAACATTTGATGACACTAATACCGGCTTCATTATAACCTCTCGTATTTGGAGTGAGTGAACATTTAATGACACTAATACCGGCTTCATTATAACCTCTCGTATTTGGAGTGTGAGTGAACATTTGATGACACTAATACCGGCTTCATTATAACCTCTCGTATTTGGAGTGTGAGTGAACATTTGATGACACTAATACCGGCTTCATTATAACCTCTCGTATTTGGAGTGTGAGTGAACATTTGATGACACTAATACCGGCTTCATTATAACATCTCGTATTTGGAGTGTGAGTGAACATTTGATGACACTAATACCGGCTTCATTATACCCTCTCGTATTTGGAGTGTGAGTGAACATTTGATGACACTAATACCGGCTTCATTATAACCTCTCGTATTTGGAGTGTGAGTGAACATTTGATGACACTAATACCGGCTTCATTATAACCTCTCGTATTTGGAGTGTGAGTGAACATTTGATGACACTAATACCGGCTTCATTATACCCTCTAGTATTTGGAGTGTGAGTGAACATTTGATGACACTAATACCGGCTTCATTATAACCTCTCGTATTTGGAGTGTGAGTGAACATTTGATGACACTAATACCGGCTTCATTATAACCTCTCGTATTTGGAGTGTGAGTGAACATTTGATGACACTAATACCGGCTTCATATTAACCTCATTAACCGGAGAAGTATCTGGAGAAGAAACAAAAGGTGTATGTTGCCTTTTTGGACTTGGAGAAGGCCTATGACAGAGGAGTGGATAGAGAAGGTTTGTGGAAAGTACTTAGAATATACGGAGTAGAGGGCAAGTTGCTGAAAGCAGTGAAGAGCATGTATGAGGGTGCAAAGGCGGCAGTACGTGTGGAGAGTGAGCAGAGCGAGTTCTTTGACCTGAATGTTGGTTTGAAACAGGGGTGTGTGATGTCCCCGTGGTTGTTTACTGTATATACGGATGGAGTTATGAAAGAAATACTATCAAGAGCAGTGGATGTTGGTGTATCGCTGAAAAGGGAGGGAATTGAGTGGAAGCTACCTATACTGCTGTTTGCGGATGATACAGTTCTGATGAGTGATAATGAATGGGAGTTGCAGGGTCTGGTAAATGAGTTTGGAACAGTGTGCGAAAAACGGAATTTGAAGGTAAATACGGGGAAGAGCAAGGTTATGGTCTTCGAAAGGGGTGAAGTCACAGAGTGTGAGGTGAAGCTGAACGGTCAGGCTATGGAGATCGTCAACTCTTTTAAGTATCTGGGCAGTGTGTTGAGTAAAGATGGGACTATGGATGCAGAGGTGCGGGAGAGGGTACAACAGGGGAAGAGGGTTGTAGGAACGCTAAAAGCAGTAACAAGAAATAGGGTGGTCAGTATGGAAGTGAAGAAGTCCTTGCATGACAGTGTGGTAATCCCGACACTGACTTACGGAAGCGAAGCATGGACGTTGGTTGAGAGACTCAGACCAAGAGTGAGAGCAGTGGAAATGAATTACTTAAGGAGTGCGTGCGGAATTACATGGAGGGATAGACAGACTAATGAGGAAGTAAGAAGGAGGTGTGGTGTGGAGGTAGATGTGCTGGAAAGTGTGAAAAGGAACAACTTGAGATGGTTCGGCCATATGGAACGTTTGGACAGCGAGAGAATGACTAAGAGGGTGTACGAGAGCGAGGTGGAGGGACAGAGGGGGAGAGGTAGACCGAATATGAGGTGGAAGGATGGAGTGAGGAACTACATGAATGAAGGCGGTGCTGGTTGGGGGGATGGGCGTCGACTGACTGGGGACAGAGGTGCATGGTGGCGGTTCGTTCGTGGCCACCCCTTCGGGGATCACGGCGTCAGGCAATAGATAGATAGATAGATATTAACCTCTCGTATTTGGAGTGTGAGTGAACATTTGATGACACTAATACCGGCTTCATTATAACCTCTTGTATTTGGAGTGTGAGTGAACATTTAATGACACTAATACCGGCTTCATTATAACCTCTCGTATTTGGAGTGTGAGTGAACATTTGATGACACTAATACCGGCTTCATTATAACCTCTCGTATTTGGAGTGTGAGTGAACATTTGATGACACTAATACCGGCTTCATTATAACCTCTCGTATTTGGAGTGTGAGTGAACATTTGATGACACTAATACCGGCTTCATTATAACCTCTCGTATTTGGAGTGTGAGTGAACATTTGATGACACTAATACCGGCTTCATTATAACCTCTCGTATTTGGAGTGTGAGTGAACATTTGATGACACTAATACCGGTTTCATTATAACCTCTCGTATTTGGAGTGTGAGTGAACATTTGATGACACTAATACCGGCTTCATTATAACCTCTCGTATTTGGAGTGTGAGTGAACATTTGATGACACTAATACCGGCTTCATTATAACCTCTCGTATTTGGAGTGTGAGTGAACATTTGATGACACTAATACCGGTTTCATTATAACCTCTCGTATTTGGAGTGTGAGTGAACATTTGATGACACTAATACCGGCTTCATTATAACCTCTCTTATTTGGAGTGTGAGTGAACATTTGATGACACTAATACCGGCTTCATTATAACCTCTCGTATTTGGAGTGTGAGTGAACATTTGATGACACTAATACCGGCTTCATTATAACCTCTCGTATTTGGAGTGTGAGTGAACATTTGATGACACTAATACCGGCTTCATTATACCCTCTCGTGTTTGGAGTGTGAGTGAACATTTGATGACACTAATACCGGCTTCATTATACCCTCTCGTATTTGGAGTGTGAGTGAACATTTGATGACACTAATACCGGCTTCATTATAACCTCTCATATTTGGAGTGTGAGTGAACATTTGATGACACTAATACCGGCTTCATTATAAACTCTCGTATTTGGAGTGTGAGTGAACATTTGATGACACTAATACCGGCTTCATATTAACCTCTCGTATTTGGAGTGTGAGTGAACATTTGATGACACTAATACCGGCTTCATTATAACCTCTCGTATTTGGAGTGTGAGTGAACATTTAATGACACTAATACCGGCTTCATTATAACCTCTCATATTTGGAGTGTGAGTGAACATTTGAGGACACTAATACCGGCTTCATTATAACCTCTCGTATTTGGAGTGTGAGTGAACATTTGATGACACTAATACCGGCTTCATTATAACCTCTCGTATTTGGAGTGTGAGTGAACATTTGAAGACACTAATACCGGCTTCATTATAACCTCTCGTATTTGGAGTGTGAGTGAACATTTGATGACACTAATACCGGCTTCATTATACCCTCTCGTATTTGGAGTGTGAGTGAACATTTGATGACACTAATACCGGCTTCATTATAACCTCTCGTATTTGGAGTGTGAGTGAACATTTGATGACACTAATACCGGCTGCATTATAACCGATGACGATGTTGACGATGAAGGATAAGACAGTGGTGGAACGAAAGTCATTGATTGATTATGTATGTGTGGATGAACGAATGAAGAAATCTGTGATGGATGCTAGGGTGTATAGGGGTATTGGAGGGGGTCTGTCTGATCATTATGTAGTGGTAGCTAAGGTTAGGATACAAAAGAAGTGGGTGAGGAGAGCGGGAGGGAGGCGAGAGGAGGGTGGAATGGTGAGGAGGGTGGAGAGGTTGCAGGAGGAGGAAGTCAGGGAGGAGTACAGGAGAGCAGTGGAAAGACGACTAGGTGGGTTCGACCTGGAAGTTATGGAGGAAGTGGAGGAGATGAGCAAGGTGTTTAAGGATGAGATCTGTGCAGCATGTGAGGAGGTGTGTGGAGTGAGGAGAAGAGGGAGGGGAGTGAAAGGTACAGCATGGTGGACAGAAGAGGTAAGAATAGCTGTGGAAGAAAAGAAGAAAGCATATAGAGAGTGGTTGGGTAGTAGAGGGAATGAAGATTCCGAGAGACAGAAACGAGCGAGGTACGTGGAGAGTAAGAGGGTGGTGAAGAGAGTAGTGAAGGAAAGTAAGAGAAGAGTAGATGAGGAATTTGGAAGGAATCTGAGTGTAAAATGGAGGGAGAGTAAGAAACTGTTCTGGAAAGAAGTCAAGAAAGTTAGGGAAGGTAGCAAGGGAAACAGTAAGGGTGTGAAAGATAAGAATGGGAGAATGCTAGCCGAGTAGCAAGAGAGAGTCGAAAGATGGAGGGAGTACTTCAGTGAGTTGCTAAATGAAAGGAATGAAGAGCCAGCAAACATAGCTGGATATGGTATGGGAGGGAGAAGAAGAGAAGTAGTGGAGGAGGAGGTGGGGATCAGGAGGTCAGAAGTGTGGGAAGCCATGAAAAGAGTGAAGTTGGGGAAAGCACCAGGAACAGATGGAGTGTGTGGGGAAATGTTGAGGTATGGTGGTGAGATAGTGATAGAATGGGTATGGAAAATGTGCAAACTAGCATGGGAGAAGGGGAGTGCACCCGATGACTGGAAGACTGGCATAATAGTCCCCCTATATAAGGGCAAAGGGGAAAGAGGAGTGTGTGGTAACCACCGAGGAATATGTCTTCTAAGCGTAGTAGGGAAGGTATACAGTAGGGTAGTGATTGAGAGAGTGAGAGTGAGAACGGAGAAATGGATAGGCGACGAGCAGGGAGGCTTTAGGAAGGGAAGAGGATGTGTAGATCAGATTTTTACCCTGAATTGTGTTGTGGAGAAGTATCTGGAGAAGAAACAAAAGGTGTATGTTGCCTTTATGGACTTGGAGAAGGCCTATGACAGAGTGGATAGAGAAGGTTTGTGGAAAGTACTTAGAATATACGGAGTAGAGGGCAAGTTGCTGAAAGCAGTGAAGAGCATGTATGAGGGTGCAAAGGCGGCAGTACGTGTGGAGAGTGAGCAGAGCGAGTTCTTTGACCTGAATGTTGGTTTGAAACAGGGGTGTGTGATGTCCCCGTGGTTGTTTACTGTATATATGGATGGAGTTATGAAAGAAATACTATCAAGAGCAGTGGATGTTGGTGTATCGCTGAAAAGGGAGGGAATTGAGTGGAAGCTACCTATACTGCTGTTTGCGGATGATACAGTTCTGATGAGTGATAATGAATGGGAGTTGCAGGGTCTGGTAAATGAGTTTGGAACAGTGTGCGAAAAACGGAATTTGAAGGTAAATACGGGGAAGAGCAAGGTTATGGTCTTCGAAAGGGGTGAAGTCACAGAGTGTGAGATGAAGCTGAACGGTCAGGCTATGGAGATCGTCAACTCTTTTAAGTATCTGGGCAGTGTGTTGAGTAAAGATGGGACTATGGATGAAGAGGTGCGGGAGAGGGTACAACAGGGGAAGAGGGTTGTAGGAACGCTAAAAGCAGTAACAAGAAATAGGGTGGTCAGTATGGAAGTGAAGAAGTCCTTGCATGACAGTGTGGTAATCCCGACACTGACTTACGGAAGCGAAGCATGGACGTTGGTTGAGAGACTCAGACCAAGAGTGAGAGCAGTGGAAATGAATTACTTAAGGAGTGCGTGCAGAATTACATGGAGGGATAGACAGACTAATGAGGAAGTAAGAAGGAGGTGTGGTGTGGAGGTAGATGTGCTGGAAAGTGTGAAAAGGAACAACTTGAGATGGTTCGGCCATATGGAACGTATGGAAAGCGAGAGAATGACTAAGAGGGTGTACGAGAGCGAGGTGGAGGGACAGAGGGGGAGAGGTAGACCGAATATGAGGTGGAAGGATGGAGTGAGGAACTACATGAATGAAGGCGGTGCTGGTTGGGGGGAGGGGCGTCGACTGACTGGGGACAGAGGTGCATGGGGGCGGTTCGTTCGTGGCCACCCCTTCGGGGATCACGGCGTCAGGCAATAGATAGATAGATTATAACCTCTCGTATTTGGAGTGTGAGTGAACATTTGATGACACTAATACCGGCTTCATTATACCCTCTCGTATTTGGAGTGTGAGTGAACATTTGATGACACTAATACCGGCTTCATTATAACCTCTCGTATTTGGAGTGTGAGTGAACATTTGATGACACTAATACCGGCTTCATTATAACCTCTCGTATTTTGAGTGTGAGTGAACATTTGATGACACTAATACCGGCTTCATATTAACCTCTCGTATTTGGAGTGTGAGTGAACATTTGATGACACTAATACCGGCTTCATTATAACCTCTCGTATTTGGAGTGTGAGTGAACATTTAATGACACTAATACCGGCTTCATTATAACCTCTCGTATTTGGAGTGTGAGTGAACATTTGATGACACTAATACCGGCTTCATTATAACCTCTCGTATTTGGAGTGTGAGTGAACATTTGATGACACTAATACCGGCTTCATTATAACCTCTCGTATTTGGAGTGTGAGTGAACATTTGATGACACTAATACCGGCTTCATTATAACCTCTCGTATTTGGAGTGTGAGTGAACATTTGATGACACTAATACCGGCTTCATTATACCCTCTCGTATTTGGAGTGAGTGAACATTTGATGACACTAATACCGGTTTCATTATAACCTCTCGTATTTGGAGTGTGAGTGAACATTTGATGACACTAATACCGGCTTCATTATAACCTCTCGTATTTGGAGTGTGAGTGAACATTTGATGACGCTAATACCGGCTTCATTATAACCTCTCGTATTTGGAGTGTGAGTGAACATTTGATGACACTAATACCGGTTTCATTATAACCTCTCGTATTTGGAGTGTGAGTGAACATTTGATGACACTAATACCGGCTTCATTATAACCTCTCGTATTTGGAGTGTGAGTGAACATTTGATGACACTAATACCGGCTTCATTATAACCTCTCGTATTTGGAGTGTGAGTGAACATTTGATGACACTAATACCGGCTTCATTATAACCTCTCGTATTCACCACCTCCAAATGGGTAGGATACCACATGCCATCATTACATAATCATATTATGCTTAACCCTTTCTTTACCGCTAAGTCTTTTTAGTTTTATTTTAATTATATTTAGACTATTTTGTGCAGTTTAAGAAGGGTCTGTGGTAGTACAAAGGGTTAAGTGAGATAGTTCGAAGCTTCTTAATTGCTGGTTACCCTTTTTAAACTTAATAAAATCGTATAATAGTTGCCAGAATAGAATGAAAAGGAT
>JBAKBP010031782.1:22500-24015 GCA_037953745.1 Lithodes maja
TCCAAAGTATAAATTGGAAGGAACTAGAAAGCCTGGAAATAGTTCAAGACAAATATAGACTTTTCCTGAAAGTATATGAAGAAGGGATACATAAATATGTCCCAAGGTTCCAATCAGGGGTAAAGAAGGAAAAAGAATGGTTCAATATAAGATGTAGTAAGGCACAGGATAGAAGAAACCGAGCCTGGAATATAGCACGGAAGAGACATAGTGAAAATAACTGGAATAAGTACAAGGAGAAAAGAAATGAATACGTAAAGATACGACGCGAGGAACAATATAAATATGAAAGGAATATTGTAGAGAAGTGCAAAAATGAGCCAAAACTATTTTATAGATTTGTAAATGGAAAAATAAAAACAAAAGAAGGTATTGTCAGACTAAGAGTTGGAACAAACAGCTATGAGAAAGATAAAGAATTGTGTGAAGTTATGAATGAAAAGCTTCAGTCAGTGTTTGTAAAAGAGGAGGAGTTTATAGAACCTAATAGAGAAATGAGAACACCACAGATGCCTGAAATGAAAGTGACAAAAAGTGAAGTGCTGAAATTGATGCAGGATTTGGACGTGAGGAAATCAATGGGACCAGATGGAGTGGCTGGATGGATCCTCAAAGAATGTGCGGAAGAGTTAGTGGAACCAATCTATGAAATCATCAAATCTTCACTGAATGAGGGAGACCTGCCAGTGGAATGGAAGAGAGCTAACATAGTACCAATTTACAAAGGAGGAGACAGAGAAAATCCGCTTAACTACAGACCGGTGTCCCTCACCAGCATTGTTTGTAAAATTTGTGAGAAAATTATAAGGAAAAAGTGGACACACTTCATTGAGGGACAGGGGGTGCTTAGCGAGAAACAATTTGGATTCAGGGAAGGGAGATCTTGTGTATCTAATTTATTAAGCTTTTATAGCAGAGTTGTAGATGTTACACAGGAGAGAGAGGGATGGGTTGACTGTGTTTACCTGGACCTGAAAAAGGCCTTTGACAGGGTGCCTCACAAAAGGTTATTGTGGAAATTGCAGGTTGTTGGAGGTGTACATGGTAGGATGTTAAAATGGATGGAAAACTTTTTAATAGGAAGAGAAATGAGGACCACGATACGAGACGAATATTCACAGTGGAGGAGTATGACGAGCGGAGTACCACAGGGATCAGTGTTGGGTCCGATAATGTTCCTACTTTATGTAAACGACATGCCAGAAAACTTGAATAGTCATATGAATATGTTTGCGGATGACGCTAAGATCATGAAGAATGTCACCTGTATAGAAAGTTGTCAGGATCTTCAAAAGGACCTAGATGAGTTGCACAGATGGAGCCAAACCTGGAAAATGAGTTTCAATGCAGAAAAGTGTCATGTTTTGGAAGTGGGAACAAGTGAGATAAGGCCAAGCTGGGTGTACAAATTAGGAACTGAAATAATCGGCAAAACACGGCATGAGAAGGACCTTGGAGTGATAATACAAGATGATCTATCCCCGGAGAAGCATATTAACATGATCATTGGAGGAG
>JBAKBP010031783.1:0-24013 GCA_037953745.1 Lithodes maja
GTATCCACCATATAAGGTGTAATAGTGTCATAAAATCAACTAATGGTATCCCACCATATAAGGTGTAATAGTGTCATAAATCAACTAATGGTATCCACCATACAAGGTGTAATAGTGTCATAAATCAACTAATAGTATCCATCATACAAGGTGTAATAGTGTTATAAATCAACTAATGTTATCCACCATACAAGGTGTAATAATGTCATAAATCAACTAATGGTATCCACCATACAAGTTGTAATAGTGTCATAAATCAACTACTGGTATCCACCATATATGATGTAATAGTGTCATAAATCAACTACTGGTATCCACCATACATGGTGTAATAGTGGCATAATCAACTAATGGTATCCACCATACAAGGTGTAATAGTGTCATAAATCAACTACTGGTATCCAACATACATGTGTAATAGTGTCATAAATCAACTAATGGTATCCACCATACAAGGTGTAGTAGTGTCATAAATCAACTAATGGTATCGACCATACAAGCTGTAATAGTGTCATAAATGAACTAATGGTATCCACCATATAAGGTGTAATCGTGTCATAAATCAACTAATGGAATCCACCATACAAGGTGTAATAGTGCCAAAAATCAACTAAAGGTATCCACCATATAAGGTGTAATAGTGTCATAAATCAACTAATGTTATCCACCATACAAGCTGTAATAGTGTCATAAATCAACTAATGGTATCCACCATACAAGGTGTAATAGTGTCATAAATAAACTAATGGTATCCACCATATAAGGTGTAATAGTGTCATACATCAACTAATGGTATCCACCATACAAGGTGTAATAGTGTCATAAATTAACTACTGGTATCCACCATACACGGTGTAATAGTGTCATAAATCAACTAATGTTATCCACCATACAAGGTGTAATAGTGTCATAAATCAACTAATGGTATCCACCATACAAGGTGTAATAGTGTCATCAATCAACTAATGGTATCCACCATATAAGGTGTAATAGTGTCATAAATCAACTAATGGTATCCACCATATAAGGTGTAATAGTGTCATAAATCAACTAATGGAATCCACCATATAAGGTGTAATAGTGTCATAAATCAACTAATGGTATACATCATACAAGGTGTAATAGTGTCATAAAACAAATAATGGTATCCACCATACAAGTGTAATAGTGTCATAAATCAACTAATGGTATCCACCATATAAGGTGTAATAGTGTCATAAATCACTAATATTATCCATCATACAAGGTGTAATAGTGTCATAAATCAACTAATGGAATCCATCATACAAGGTGTAATAGTGTCATTAATCAACTAATGGTATCCACCATGCAAGGTGTAATAGTGTCATAAATCAACTAATGGTATCCACCATAAAAGGTGTAATAGTGTCATAAATCAACTAATGGTATCCACCATATAAGGTGTAATAGTGTCATAAATCAACTAATGTTATCCACCATACAAGGTGTAATAGTGGCATAAATCCACTAATGGTATCCACCATATAAGGTGTAATAGTGTCATAAATCAACTAATGGTATCCACCATACAAGGTGTAAAAGTGTCGTAAATCAACTAATGGTATCCACCATGTAAGGTGTAATAGTGTCATAAATCAACTAATGGTATCCACCATACAAGGTGTAATAGTGTCATAAATCAACTAATAGTATCCATCATACAAGGTGTAATAGTGTCATAAATCAACTAATGTTATCCACCATACAAGGTGTAATAATGTCATAAATCAACTAATGGTATCCACCATACAAGGTGTAATAGTGTCATAAATCAACTACTGGTATCCACCATACATGGTGTAATAGTGGCATAATCAACTAATGGTATCCACCATACAAGGTGTAATAGTGTCATAAATAAACTACTGGTATCCACCATACATGGTGTAATAGTGTCATAAATCAACTAATGGTATCCACCATACAAGGTGTAATAGTGTCATAAATCAACTAATGGTATCGACCATACAAGCTGTAATAGTGTCATAAATGAACTAATGGTATCCACCATATAAGGTGTAATAGTGTCATAAATCAACTAATGGAATCCACCATACAAGGTGTAATAGTGTCATAAATCAACTAATGGTATCCACCATATAATGTGTAATAGTGTCATAAATCAACTAATGGTATCCACCATACAAGGTGTAATAGTGTCATAAATCAAATAATGGTATCCACCATACAAGGTGTTATAGTGTCATTAATCAACTAATGGTATCCACCATATAAGGTGTAATAGTGGCATAATCAACTAATGGTATCCACCATACAAGGTGTAATAGTGTCATAAATTAACAACTGGTATCCACCATACACGGTGTAATAGTGTCATAAATCAACTAATGTTATCCACCATACAAGGTGTAATAGTGTCATAAATCAACTAATGGTATCCACCATACAAGGTGTAATAGTGTCATCAATCAATTAATGGTATCCACCATATAAGATGTAATAGTGTCATAAATCAACTAATGGTATCCACCATACAAGGTGTAATAGTGTCATAAATAAACTAATGGTATCCACCATATAAGGTGTAATAGTGTCATAAATCAACTAATGGTATCCACCATACAAGGTGTAATAGTGTCATAAATCAACTAATGGTATCCACCATACAAGGTGTAATAGTGTCATCAATCAATTAATGGTATCCACCATATAAGATGTAATAGTGTCATAAATCAACTAATGGTATCCGCCATACAAGGTGTAATAGTGGCATAATCAACTAATGGTATCCACCATATAAGGTGTAATAGTGTCATAAATCAACTAATGGTATCCACCATACAAGGTGTAATAGTGTCATAAATCAACTAATGGTATCCACCATACAAGGTGTAATAGTGTCATATATCAACTAATGGTATCCACCATACAAGGTGTAATAGTGTCATAAATCAACTAATGGTATCCACTATACAAGGTGTAATAGTGTCATCAATCAACTAATGGTATCCACCATACAAGGTGTAATAGTGTCATAAATCAACTAATGGTATCCACCATACAAGGTGTAATTGTGTCATAAATCAACTAATTGTATCCACCATGCAAGGTGTAATAGTGTCTCAAATCAACTAATGGTATCCATCATACAAGGTGTAATAGTGTCATAAATCAACTAATTGTATCCATCATACAAGGTGTAATAGTGTCATAAATCAACTAATGGAATCCATCATATAAGGTGTAATAGAGTCATAAATCAACTAATGGTATCCACCATACAAGGTGTAATAGTGTCATAAATCAACTAATGGTATCCACCATACAAGGTGTAAAAGTGTCAAAAATCAACTACTGGTATCCATCATACAAGGTGTAATACTGTCATAAATCAACTAATGGTATCCATCATACAAGGTGTAATAGTGTCATAAATCAACTAATGGTATCCACCATACAAGGTGTAAAAGTTTCATAAATCAACTACTGGTATCCATCATACAAGATGTAAAGTGTCATAAATCAACTAATGGTATCCATCATACAAGGTGTAATAGTGTCATAAATCAACTATTGGTATCCATCATACAAGGTGTAATAGTGTCATAAATCAACTAATGGTATCCACCATACAAGGTATAATAGTGTCATAAATCAACTAATGGTATCCATCATACAAGGTGTAATAGTGTCATAAATCAACTAATGGTATCCATCATACAAGGTGTAATAGTGTCATAAATCAACTAATGGAATCCATCATACAAGGTGTAATATTGTCATAAATCAACTAATGGTATCCACCATACAAGGTGTAATAGTGTCATAAATCAACTAATGGTACCCACCATAAAAGGTGTAATAGTGTCATAAATCAACTAATGGTATCCACCATATAAGGTGTAATAGTGTCATAAATCAACTAATGGTATCCATCATACAAGGTGTAATTGTGTCATAAATCCACTAATGGTATCCACCATACAAGGTGTAATAGTGTCATAAATAAACTAATGGTATCCACCATATAAGGTGTAATAGTGTCATAATCAACTAATGGTATCCACCATACAAGGTGTAATAGTGTCATCACTCAACTAATGGTATCCACCATATAAGGTGTAATAGTGTCATAAATCAACTAATGGTATCCACCATACAAGGTGTACTAGTGTCATAAATCAGCTAATGGTTTCCATCATACAAGGTGTAATAGTGTCATAAATCAACTAATGTTATCCACCATACAAGGTGTAATAGTGTCATAAATCAACTAATGGTATCCACCATACAAGGTGTAGTAGTGTCATAAATCAACTACTGGTATCCACCATACATGGTGTAATAGTGTCATAAATCAACTACTGGTATCCACCATACATGGTGTAATAGTGGCATAATCAACTAATGGTATCCACCATACAAGGTGTAATTGTGTCATAAATCAACTACTGGTATCCACCATACATGGTGTAATAGTGTCATAAATCAACTAATGGTATCCACCATACAAGGTGTAATAGTGTCATAAATCAACTAATGGTATCCCCCATACAAGGTGTAATAGTGTCATAAATCAACTAATGGTATCCACCATATAAGGTGTAATAGTGTCATAAATCAACTAATGGAATCCACCATACAAGGTGTAATAGTGTCATATATCAACTAATGGTATCCACCATATAAGGTGTAATAGTGTCATAAATCAACTAATGGTATCCATCATACAAGGTGTAATAGTGTCATAAATCAAATAATGGTATCCACCATACAAGGTGTAATAGTGTCATAAATCATCTAATGGTATCCACCATATAAGGTGTAATAGTGGCATAATCAAATAATGGTATCCACCATACAAGGTGTAATAGTGTCATAAATCAACTACTGGTATCCACCATACACGGTGTAATAGTGTCATCAATCAACTAATGGTATCCACCATACAAGGTGTAATAGTGTCATAAATCAACTAATGGTATCCACCATACAAGGTGTAATCTATCTATCTATCTATATGCTCAGGCCCAATCCCCATTTTGGGGGTAGCCGTGTCATAAATCAACTAATGGTATCCACCATATAAGATGTAATAGTGTCATAAATCAACTAATGGTATCCGCCATACAAGGTGTAATAGTGTCATAAATCAACTAATGGTATCCACCATATAAGGTGTAATTGTGTCATAAATCAACTAATGTTATCCACCATACAAGGTGTAATAGTGTCATAAATCAACTAATGGTATCCACCATACAAGGTGTAATAGTGTCATAAATAAACTAATGGTATCCACCATATAAGGTGTAATAGTGTCATAAATCAACTAATGGTATCCACCATACAAGGTGTAATAGTGTCATAAATCAACTAATGGTATCCACCATACAAGGTGTAATAGTGTCATAATCAACTAATGGTATACATCATACAACGTGTAATAGTGTCATAAATCAACTAATGGTATCCACCATACAAGGTGTAATAGTGTCAAAAATCAGCTTATGGTATCCACCATACAAGGTGTAATAGTGTCATAAATCAACTAATGGTATCCACCATACAAGGTGTAATAGTGTCATAAATCAACTAATGGTATCCACCATACAAGGTATAATAGTGTCATAAATCAACTAATGGTATCCACCATACAAGGTGTTATAGTGTCATAAATCAACTAATGGAATCCATTATACAAGGTGTAATAGTGTCATAAATCAACTAATGGTATCCATCATGCAAGGTGTAATAGTGTCATAAATCATCTAATGGAATCCATCATACAAGGCGTAATAATGTCATAAATCAACTAATGGTATCCATCATAGAAGGTGTAATAGTGTCATAAATCAACTAATGGTATCCACCATAAAAGGTGTAATAGTGTCATAAATCAACTAATGGTGTCCACCATACAAGGTGTAATAGTGTCATAAATCAACTACTGGTATCCACCATACATGGTGTAATAGTGTCATAAATCAACTACTGGTATCCACCATACATGGTGTAATAGTGGCATAATCAACTAATGGTATCCACCATACAAGGTGTAATAGTGTCATAAATCAACTTCTGGTATCCACCATACATGGTGTAATAGTGTCATAAATCAACTAATGGTATCCACCATACAAGGTGCAATAGTGTCATAAATCAACTAATGGTATCCACCATACAAGCTGTAATAGTGTCATAAATCAACTAATGGTATCCACCATATAAGGTGTAATAGTGTCATAAATCAACTAATGGAATCCACCATACAAGGTGTAATAGTGTCATAAATCAACTAATGGTATCCACCATATAAGATGTAATAGTGTCATAAATCAACTAATGGTATCCACCATACAAGGTGTAATAGTGTCATAAATCAAATAATGGTATCCACCATACAAGGTGTAATAGTGTCATAAATCAACTAATGGTATCCACCATATAAGGTGTAATAGTGGCATTATCAACTAATGGCATCCACCATACAAGGTGTAATAGTGTCATAAATCAACTACTGGTATCCACCATACACGGTGTAATAGTGTCATAAATCAACTAATGTTATCCACCATACAAGGTGTAATAGTGTCATAAATCAACTAATGGTATCCACCATACAAGGTGTAATAGTGTCATAAATCAACTAATGGTATCCACCATATAAGATGTAATAGTGTCATAAATCAACTAATGGGATCCGCCATACAAGGTGTAATAGTGCCAAAAATCAACTAATGGTATCCACCATACAAGGTGTAATAGTGTCATAAATCAACTAATGGTATCCACCATATAAGGTGTAATAGTGTCATAAATCAACTAATGGTATACATCATACAAGGTGTAATAGTGTCAAAAATCAAATTATGGTATCCACCATACAAGGTGTAATAGTGTCATAAATCAACTAATAGTATCCATCATACAAGGTGTAATAGTGTTAT
Source organism: Lithodes maja (assembly GCA_037953745.1). NCBI lineage: Eukaryota > Metazoa > Arthropoda > Malacostraca > Decapoda > Lithodidae > Lithodes > Lithodes maja. The sequence goes on from JBAKBP010031783.1 coordinate 6,933, forward strand.
AAATCAACTAATGTTATCCACCATACAAGGTGTAATAATGTCATAAATCAACTAATGGTATCCACCATACAAGTTGTAATAGTGTCATAAATCAACTACTGGTATCCACCATATATGATGTAATAGTGTCATAAATCAACTACTGGTATCCACCATACATGGTGTAATAGTGGCATAATCAACTAATGGTATCCACCATACAAGGTGTAATAGTGTCATAAATCAACTACTGGTATCCAACATACATGGTGTAATAGTGTCATAAATCAACTAATGGTATCCACCATACAAGGTGTAGTAGTGTCATAAATCAACTAATGGTATCGACCATACAAGCTGTAATAGTGTCATAAATGAACTAATGGTATCCACCATATAAGGTGTAATCGTGTCATAAATCAACTAATGGAATCCACCATACAAGGTGTAATAGTGTCATAAATCAACTAATGGTATCCACCATATAAGGTGTAATAGTGTCATAAATCAACTAATGGTATCCACCATACAAGGTGTAATAGTGTCATAAATCAAATAATGGTATCCACCATACAAGGTGTTATAGTGTCATAAATCAACTAATGGTATCCACCATATAAGGTGTAATAGTGCCATAATCAACTAATGGTATCCACCATACAAGGTGTAATAGTGTCATAAATTAACTACTGGTATCCACCATACACGGTGTAATAGTGTCATAAATCAACTAATGTTGTCCACCATACAAGGTGTAATAGTGTCATAAATCAACTAATGGTATCCACCATACAAGGTGTAATAGTGTCATCAATCAATTAGTGGTATCCACCATATAAGATGTAATAGTGTCATAAATCAACTAATGGTATCCGCCATACAAGGTGTAATAGTGCCAAAAATCAACTAATGGTATCCACCATATAAGGTGTAATAGTGTCATAAATCAACTAATGTTATCCACCATACAAGCTGTAATAGTGTCATAAATCAACTAATGGTATCCACCATACAAGGTGTAATAGTGTCATAAATAAACTAATGGTATCCACCATATAAGGTGTAATAGTGTCATAAATCAACTAATGGTGTGACGCATGTCGAGTATGAGCATGCTGTACAGAACGCCCAGTCAGGCCCCACTCTCGCTAGGATCGTCAGGGCAGGAACTTTGGCTGTAGTCTGTGTAGAGTTTCCTAACTCAGTTTATGTGAACCGTTGTACTATAAGTATTATCATTATGTATTTTGTTTTCTTCTAAGTCAACGAGTTCTATTTTATATCATTAGATATAAGTATTGTGTGTGGGACTTATATACAATGATGAGAGAGAGAGTTACGTAACGGGGATCAGTGAGTACGCCACGCGGGCCGGTAGGCCTAATTCCCTCCTCCTTCCTCCCTTCCTCCCTTTCAGCGCGTGGGAAGTTCTTTGTCGATCCCAGATTGAGAGAGTATATGACGTCATGATTGCCAGTGGGCGGTCCTTAAGTAGTTTGAGATATGCCGCTAGAGGGCCGAGTATAAAAAGAGAGGTTTTTGCCACCATGCTTCAGAACTCATCAGGCAAAGCGACCTCTCATATCCCTTGCAACTATCGATATTCTTCCGACTGATGTGAACTTTCTCTACTCTCTGAACAGCCTATTTTCTTCTCTTCTCGTCCCTTTTTAACCAATGACCCCTTTGGTGCAGATTTAGTCAGCCAAAGTATTATCGCTTGAGTTCTCACGAGATAAGTGCCTGTTAGATAGCCTATTTTTGGAAGGGTTAACTAGAATAGGATTGATTGATGTTTGTTGCACTCGTATATGTATTTCCCTGTGTACTATTATTCATGTTCCTGTTTTCTGCTGGTTTAGGTAATGCTAGACTGGGATAGGGTTCCTCGAGTTGTGATTTCCTATGAGTGCTAGGTTGGTTGAACCAGCACAATTGCAACGGAGACGTGGGAAGCCTAGGGGGTCTTTTTGATTGTGTACCGTGGGAGTTTAGCACTGTGTTGCGAGTGAGGGCTTTTGCCTGTGCCACCCAACACTGTGCTATCTCATTTGCTTGACTTTGAGAGGATCGCCAGGAGAGAACCAGATACTAGTGATCTGGATCTCTCAAGAGAGCATCCCGTCAATTACCGTAATTTGGCCGCACAGTCTTAAGGACCTCGCTAGGCTACGAGCCGCTTGCTCAGCCATTGTCTCTTAACCTTAGATATCCCAGCTAGACTTTGCTCGACCAGCAGATACAGCATAGTATTGAAGCTTCTCCTTATGTATATTATTGTTTAAGCACTATTGATTTCATGTGTGGCACGCTTAGCTACTTCAGAGATTAGTGGCCCACGAGCACAATCTTAGTAGGCTATTGCCAGTGCATTGTCGGAGTACTTCTTCTTAATGTTTGCCATATCCTATTGCTTATTCTTATAATTCTTCTTATGTCAATTTAAAGCCTTTAATTACCAGTGAGTTATTCATTAAATTGCTGTTCAAAATCCGATACTTACTTCTTATGAGTATTCGAGAAGCATCTAACTTATCAGAAGATTCCTTGCTTGATGCTCGAGGACTATTGTTTAACGTAACGTAATAGTGCCGATCCGAAGTAGAGGGTGGAGGACTTCTTAAGTTCTTAGTTCAAGGGTGGATTACTTCGGCTTCGGCCAACACTATTCTTTAGTGTTGTAGTACTTTCTTCTTTGTTTGATTGTTGACCAGACTAGATAACTCCCGTCTTGTTATTAGTCTGTTGTGTGAAACGCTAGTACCGAGTTCTTGTATACCCCGTTATAGCAGATAGAACTCTGGAGGGTAGTGGCGTTTTTTGTTCGGCTGGCAGTACTCTGGGGTTGGGATCGTGTGTTTCCGTTGTGGCAGCGAGCCATACTCGAGTCCTGTGTAAGGGCCCTAGTGTACCCGAGTGCCCGGTCGTAACAAATGGCGACCTTGCTTAGGATTTTGTGAACAGTATAATTTTTTTGCAGAGTTGTACAACATTTGTTTGTTGGTACTTTAGCGTACATATTGAAGAATATTTTTTTTTGTAAGGCAATTAGGAGAGCATTTAAGAGACTCCAGTTAATTTAGTAATTAGTGCTTGCATAAGGGAGTTTAACACTTTTGTCTCGAGAATTTTTTGGTGAACTTCAGTATGTCGGGCCCTAGTACTGACGAGGAGCGAGAGATGCTATTTGAGGAGGTGCCGTTAGTAACTAGTGAGGAGGATGCTAGACTTTTTGTGAGTAAGCAGTACCATGTGACGGAGGAGAGGCTGACTGGGGTGAATGTTTATGGCTTGCACCTGATAGCCAAGGTTTTGGGTCTATCCAATGTAGGAGGGATGTCCAAGGGGGAGCTAATTTCCTGGGTGTTGCGTGGGCGACATGGGGTTTCGGAGGAGAGGGCGTTTGGGGGGGTTCCTCCCCAGATCCCCTCTCACTCGACTCCCACAGTGCCGTCCACTCAGTTGCCGGAGGTTAGCACTCTCCCACAGAGGGATGAGAATTGGAAGATTGGAGTGCCCTCGGGCGGTGCGTATGGTGGTTCCCCAGTTCTTGCCCCCCCTCCTTCAGTAGTGGCAGCTCCCTCTTCCTGCCTGTCTCCAGATATGATATTTAAACTTGAGATGGCTAAGATTGAGACGAAGAAGCATGAGATTGAGTCTAGGAGGCATGAGAAGGAGATTGAGGCTGAGATTAGGAGGCACGAGGATGAGACCAGGAGGCACGAGGATGAGACCAGGAGACACGAGGCTGAGCTTAGATACGACTCAGAGAAATATTGTGCTCAAATAGATTTAGATAAGACTCGTGCAGAGTCGACAGGGGCTCGGATGGGCCGTGAGGGCCAAGTAAGAGAACAGTCCTTGTCTCACTTAGTCAAATTGGTGCCGGCATTTAGTGAAACTGAAGTCACAGAATTTTTTAATCGTTTTGAGAAGAAGTGTAGGGAGCATAATTGGCCTGAAGAGAAGTGGGCAGCTCTAGTCTCCTCCAGACTTACGGGTAAGGGTCTGAAGGCTTATGATGCACTGCCTTTAGAGTCTTGCATTGACTACCCAGTATTGAAGAGAGCTGTCCTACGGGCATACGAGTTGCAACCAGAAACATATCGATTGAAGTTTCGGGGTGTTACGAAGACTAGGGAGGCGACCTTTCTTGAACATGCCCGGGACTTAAAAGATGCACTTGCTAACTGGACACGTTCTGAGAAAGCTGAGACGGCCGAACAGTTGACTGAGCTGTTTCTGCTCGAGCAGTTTTATAAGTGTACTGGTGCGGATATGACTTTAACTATTAAAGAAAAGAACCCTAGAACTCTACAGGAGGCAGCTGAGATGGCTGACCTCCGGCTATCATTAATTCGTGGGTGCGGGTCTGCCCAGCGTAGTGAGGCAGGTAACAAGGGGCGTGACACCCCACCCCCCCGAGTTAGTGATATACATTATGCAAACAAGTACAAGAGCTATGATACCAAGACTGACCACAAGACTAACACCGTCCCATTTAAGAAGGGGCCGGGCCCTTCCCAGTACCAAGGGAAGCCCAGAGGGGAGTTGGAGTGTTATCTTTGTCATGAAAAGGGGCACTTTGCAAGAGTCTGTCCTAGCAAACCACCTACAGCAGCTGTGTCTTTGGCCTGCAACATTGGTGTGTCTCCGAAGTCTTCTGAGTTTGCCCGGGGCAGTTCGTCAGAGGCTGAGGCACAGCCAATGCAGAAACACCTGAGAGGCTCGAACCCTGCTCAGGATGTTTTTTGCGACCATAGAGGACGGGGTTGCGTGATGTGGGCGGGGCGCAAGCATGGAGTAGAGGTCTTGCGTGATACAGGTGCTTCCCAGACTCTGATGAACAATTTGACTGGCTACCCTATAAATGCGGCTCGGGTGGTGGTGGTGCAGGGTATTAATGCAACTCGGTCATACCCGCTGGTGCGGTTGGAGTTGGAGGTGGATGGTGTGGCACGTGAATTGGATGTTGGGATTGTGGAGAAACTGCCAGTGGAGGGCGTCGACCTTCTTCTCGGCAACGACTTTGCAATGCCCGCTTCTGAGGTTCTACCCTTAGTCGTTGCCGAGAGGCCGGCCGACGTGAGTGGGGGAGAACAGGAGTGTGTCGAGCGGTGCCAGGCACAACCCATGGCGTGTGCTGTCACCCGAGCTCGGGCAGCTAAAGTGTCACAGCCTAGTCCTCCGTCTTCAGACCAGCAGAGGAACGATCAACAGGAGGAGGCTAAAGCTGGAGTTGGTTTTAAGAGTTTTGACTCGGCGGCTCTCCTGGGTGATTCAGTATTGGCACCTATGTTAGAGTCTGGAGAGGCCCCAGGACCTGTCACAGCTAGTGAGGAGGTAGGGCCGGAAGAGACTCCGAGGCAGCAGCGTTGCACACGGAGAGAAAAAAGGATTGCTCAGTTTGATATTGGGGAAGGATTTGGGTTGCTTCGGAAGCATCTAGACAGGTTGGTTCCCTCAGATATTTGTAAACTGCAGTTGGAGGATCCGGAAGTTCAGAAGTGTGGTAATGGTGCTGTCGAGATTAAACACGAGGACGGGGAAGCATGTCATGTGAACCTGTTGGAGGAGTTTGTGAGGCAACCACCTGAGCAGCCTACTGTCCCTGCGTTGGTCTGCCGCGGCCAAGGTGGAGAAGGAGAGGGGGGCAGTAGGGCACAGGTGGAGGAGAGTAGGGATTGTCATGTCTCGGCGAAGCAGTGGGCGGGGGACACGAGTCTGGTGGCTGTGGAAGTGCTAGAGCACCTGCCTGAGCAGCAGTGTGCAGCACTCCAGCACCAGCTCGGTTCATACCCCACTGGTCGTGCCGAGCCCCTGAGTCTCACAACTCGGGCGGTGCGAGATGTTCCGCAGGCAGGTCATGTGACTGTTAAAAGACCGTTAGCCTCGTTGTTTCGGTGGTTTAAGGTGGGCGACGAGGCCTTGGCATGGTTGCCAGGTCAGGGTCGACCCATGGCTGCCAAGGGTGGTGGTCAAAAGGAGGACATTGAGCAGATTGGTAAGGTCGGCTGTGGTATCGCAGTGCCCGGTCGTCGCATAGCCTCCCAATGCTGCTCTAGTCTAATGCAACAGCCCTACCATAGACCGACTGTATCTGGCCATGTCGCTGAAAGCGGTGATGCTGCGCAGGCAGATGTCGTCACAAGGAATGCGGGGGTGCGCATGTACGGTATCGGCGGGGAAGCCTTAGCAATAATGAACTGTGGGAGTGACTGCACGGGTGGTACTGATTGTCCCTCTCATGACCTGGCTGTTCTAGGGACGAAGGTGGAGAAGGAGGGAGACTACAAGTTAGAAGCTGCGGTCTCGGCTGGGTTGTGGGAGGGCACAAGGCATGTTGTTCGGGGAGACAGTGCAAGGCAGTTATTTACTAGGCTATGGCAGTACTTTCGCATGTTTGTTGCTTCTCCAGGCCTGAGGTACGGGGTAGAATCCGACATGCAGGCTGGAGATAGTGCAAGGCTCAGTTTAATTCCCTGCCGTATAAATCCTGCTCGACAGCCTATGGTGCAAGCAGAGCTGGATTACGTGTGGACGAAGGATCTGAGGGATAAGGAATGTCGTGAGTGGTCGTTGCTTGTAACTTTGTCCGAGCGTGCTAAAGAGGTATGTGGTTTTGTTGTGGACGGGAGTACCTACCAGTGCAATGTTGTGCCTGACGGACTTAAGAATGCACCAGCAACGTGTCAGAGCCTGATGAATGAAAGTGAAAAGGACGATGATGCGCTGGGGCATTTCGAGATCTATGTTCCAGCCTATGGTCCGGTCGGTGTAGTTTACCCAGATCATTACCCTCTCGAGATCTTGGACCAGTTTCACAATCGGAATATGAGGCTGACCAGGTGGTCACTAAGGTTATTGGTATATAACCTGGACATAAGCCATATTGCCGGTTGTGACAACGAGGTTGCATGTGGTCGTTCAGGGGTATATGATCCTGGGTAAATTGACACACGGGTAGCCTCCTGCTTTGGTTTGAGTAGTATTTTGCGCTTGGTGCTTGTTGGCTCGCGGTTGTAGCCCAGCGTATTGGGTCGTAAAGCAGGATTGTTGAGCGTTTGGTATAGAAGAAAATAGGCTGCCCTTATAGTGCAGCCGGAAAAAAACATATTAAAATATAAAAATCATATAAAAACTCTTTCTTTTTGATGAAGATAATTGTATAAGTTTGTCATAGCCTATAAGGTTTGAGTAGTCCACGAACTATCAAACGGCTGAGCTGCTGTAAGCTCGCTCTGGGAGCATGATATTGTGTCTTTTACTATTGTTGGGAGGAGTTATGAAATGTGAATTTTTTTTTTATAAGATGTGTTTTAGTGATAAACTCAGCGTTGTTTTAGTGCCATGCGGTCGCTGGGTGTGAGGGGTTTGATGGGGTTCTGTATATCAGATTTTAGCTCAGGGTTGAGCAAGTAAAATCTTGGGGGAGGTGTGACGCATGTCGAGTATGAGCATGCTGTACAGAACGCCCAGTCAGGCCCCACTCTCGCTAGGATCGTCAGGGCAGGAACTTTGGCTGTAGTCTGTGTAGAGTTTCCTAACTCAGTTTATGTGAACCGTTGTACTATAAGTATTATCATTATGTATTTTGTTTTCTTCTAAGTCAACGAGTTCTATTTTATATCATTAGATATAAGTATTGTGTGTGGGACTTATATACAATGATGAGAGAGAGAGTTACGTAACGGGGATCAGTGAGTACGCCACGCGGGCCGGTAGGCCTAATTCCCTCCTCCTTCCTCCCTTCCTCCCTTTCAGCGCGTGGGAAGTTCTTTGTCGATCCCAGATTGAGAGAGTATTATGACGTCATGATTGCCAGTGGGCGGTCCTTAAGTAGTTTGAGATATGCCGCTAGAGGGCCGAGTATAAAAAGAGAGGTTTTTGCCACCATGCTTCAGAACTCATCAGGCAAAGCGACCTCTCATATCCCTTGCAACTATCGATATTCTTCCGACTGATGTGAACTTTCTCTACTCTCTGAACAGCCTATTTTCTTCTCTTCTCGTCCCTTTTTAACCAATGACCCCTTTGGTGCAGATTTAGTCAGCCAAAGTATTATCGCTTGAGTTCTCACGAGATAAGTGCCTGTTAGATAGCCTATTTTTGGAAGGGTTAACTAGAATAGGATTGATTGATGTTTGTTGCACTCGTATATGTATTTCCCTGTGTACTATTATTCATGTTCCTGTATTCTGCTGGTTTAGGTAATGCTAGACTGGGATAGGGTTCCTCGAGTTGTGATTTCCTATGAGTGCTAGGTTGGTTGAACCAGCACAATTGCAACGGAGACGTGGGAAGCCTAGGGGGTCTTTTTGATTGTGTACCGTGGGAGTTTAGCACTGTGTTGCGAGTGAGGGCTTTTGCCTGTGCCACCCAACACTGTGCTATCTCATTTGCTTGACTTTGAGAGGATCGCCAGGAGAGAACCAGATACTAGTGATCTGGATCTCTCAAGAGAGCATCCCGTCAATTACCGTAATTTGGCCGCACAGTCTTAAGGACCTCGCTAGGCTACGAGCCGCTTGCTCAGCCATTGTCTCTTAACCTTAGATATCCCAGCTAGACTTTGCTCGACCAGCAGATACAGCATAGTATTGAAGCTTCTCCTTATGTATATTATTGTTTAAGCACTATTGATTTCATGTGTGGCACGCTTAGCTACTTCAGAGATTAGTGGCCCACGAGCACAATCTTAGTAGGCTATTGCCAGTGCATTGTCGGAGTACTTCTTCTTAATGTTTGCCATATCCTATTGCTTATTCTTATAATTCTTCTTATGTCAATTTAAAGCCTTTAATTACCAGTGAGTTATTCATTAAATTGCTGTTCAAAATCCGATACTTACTTCTTATGAGTATTCGAGAAGCATCTAACTTATCAGAAGATTCCTTGCTTGATGCTCGAGGACTATTGTTTAACGTAACGTAATAGTGCCGATCCGAAGTAGAGGGTGGAGGACTTCTTAAGTTCTTAGTTCAAGGGTGGATTACTTCGGCTTCGGCCAACACTATTCTTTAGTGTTGTAGTACTTTCTTCTTTGTTTGATTGTTGACCAGACTAGATAACTCCCGTCTTGTTATTAGTCTGTTGTGTGAAACGCTAGTACCGAGTTCTTGTATACCCCGTTATAGCAGATAGAACTCTGGAGGGTAGTGGCGTTTTTTGTTCGGCTGGCAGTACTCTGGGGTTGGGATCGTGTGTTTCCGTTGTGGCAGCGAGCCATACTCGAGTCCTGTGTAAGGGCCCTAGTGTACCCGAGTGCCCGGTCGTAACAATGGTATCCACCATACAAGGTGTAATAGTGTCATAAATCAACTAATGGTATCCATCATACAAGGTGTAATAGTGTCATAAATCAACTAATGGTATACACCATACAATGTGTAATAGTGTTATAAATCAACTAATGGTATCCACCATACAAGGTGTAATAGTGTCATAAAGCAACTAATGGTATCCACCATACAAGGTGTAATAGTGTCATAAATCAACTAATGGTATCCACCATATAAGGTGTAATAGTGTCATAAATCAACTAATGGAATCCACCATACAAGGTGTAATAGTGTCATAAATCAACTAATGGTATCCACCATATAAGGTGTAATAGTGTCATAAATCAACTAATGGTATACATCATACAAGGTGTAATAGTGTCATAAATCAAATAATGGTATCCACCATACAAGGTGTAATAGTGTCATAAATCAACTAATGGTATCCACCATATAAGGTGTAATAGTGTCATAAATCAACTAATATTATCCATCATACAAGGTGTAATAGTGTCATAAATCAACTAATGGAATCCATCATACAAGGTGTAATAGTGTCATTAATCAACTAATGGTATCCACCATGCAAGGTGTAATAGTGTCATAAATCAACTAATGGTATCCACCATAAAAGGTGTAATAGTGTCATAAATCAACTAATGGTATCCACCATATAAGGTGTAATAGTGTCATAAATCAACTAATGTTATCCACCATACAAGGTGTAATAGTGGCATAAATCCACTAATGGTATCCATCATATAAGGTGTAATAGTGTCATAAATCAACTAATGGTATCCACCATACAAGGTGTAAAAGTGTCGTAAATCAACTAATGGTATCCACCATGTAAGGTGTAATAGTGTCATAAATCAACTAATGGTATCCACCATACAAGGTGTAATAGTGTCATAAATCAACTAATAGTATCCATCATACAAGGTGTAATAGTGTCATAAATCAACTAATGTTATCCACCATACAAGGTGTAATAATGTCATAAATCAACTAATGGTATCCACCATACAAGGTGTAATAGTGTCATAAATCAACTACTGGTATCCACCATACATGGTGTAATAGTGGCATAATCAACTAATGGTATCCACCATACAAGGTGTAATAGTGTCATAAATAAACTACTGGTATCCACCATACATGGTGTAATAGTGTCATAAATCAACTAATGGTATCCACCATACAAGGTGTAATAGTGTCATAAATCAACTAATGGTATCGACCATACAAGCTGTAATAGTGTCATAAATGAACTAATGGTATCCACCATATAAGGTGTAATAGTGTCAAAAATCAACTAATGGAATCCACCATACAAGGTGTAATAGTGTCATAAATCAACTAATGGTATCCACCCTATAATGTGTAATAGTGTCATAAATCAACTAATGGTATCCACCATACAATGTGTAATAGTGTCATAAATCAAATAATGGAATCCACCATACAAGGTGTTATAGTGTCATTAATCAACTAATGGTATCCACTATATAAGGTGTAATAGTGGCATAATCAACTAATGGTATCCACCATACAAGGTGTAATAGTGTCATAAATTAACAACTGGTATCCACCATACACGGTGTAATAGTGTCATAAATCAACTAATGTTATCCACCATACAAGGTGTAATAGTGTCATAAATCAACTAATGGTATCCACCATACAAGGTGTAATAGTGTCATCAATCAATTAATGGTATCCACCATATAAGATGTAATAGTGTCATAAATCAACTAATGGTATCCACCATACAAGGTGTAATAGTGTCATAAATAAACTAATGGTATCCACCATATAAGGTGTAATAGTGTCATAAATCAACTAATGGTATCCACCATACAAGGTGTAATTGTGTCATAAATCAACTAATGGTATCCACCATAGAAGGTGTAATAGTGTCATAATCAACTAATGGTATCCATCATACAAGGTGTAATAGTGTCATAAATCAACTAATGGTATCCACCATACAAGGTATAATAGTGTCATAAATCAAAAAATGGTATCCATCATACAAGGTGTAATAGTGTCTTAAATCAACTAATGGTATCCATCATACAAGGTGTAATAGTGTCATAAATCAACTAATGGAATCCATCATACAAGGTGTAATAGTGTCATAAATCAACTAATGGTATCCACCATACAAGGTGTAATAGTGTCATAAATCAACTAATGGAATCCACCATAAAAGGTGTAATAGTGTAATAAATCAACTAATGGTATCCACCATATAAGGTGTAATAGTGTCATAAATCAACTAATGTTATCCACCATACAAGGTGAAATAGTGTCATAAATCCACTAATGGTATCCACCATACAAGGTGTAATAGTGTCATAAATAAAGTAATGGTATCCACCATATAAGGTGTAATAGTGTCATAAATCAACTAATGGTATCCACCATACAAGGTGTAATAGTGTCATCAATCAACTAATGGTATCCACCATATATGAGTAATAGTGTCATAAATCAACTAATGGTATCCACCATACAAGGTGTAATAGTGTCATAAATCAACTAATGGTATCCACCATATAAGGTATAATAGTGTCATAAATCAACTAATGGAATCCACCATACAAGGTGTAATAGTGTCATAAATCAACTAATGGTATCCACCATATAAGGTGTAATAGTGTCATAAATCAACTAATGGTATACATCATACAAGGTGTAATAGTGTCATAAATCAAATAATGGTATCCACCATACAAGGTGTAATAGTGTCATACATCAACTAATGGTATCCACCATATAAGGTGTAATAGTGTCATAAATCAACTAATATTATCCATCATACAAGGTGTAATAGTGTCATAAATCAACTTATGGAATCCTTCATACAAGGTGTAATAGTGTCATTTATCAACTAATGGTATCCACCATGCAAGGTGTAATAGTGTCATAAATCAACTAATGGTATCCACCATAAAAGGTGTAATAGTGTCATAAATCAACTAATGGTATCCACCATATAAGGTGTAATAGTGTCATAAATCAACTAATGTTATCCACCATACAAGGTGTAATAGTGTCATAAATCCACTAATGGTATCCACCATACAATGTGTAATAGTGTCATAAATAAACTTATGGTATCTACCATATAAGGTGTAATAGTGTCATAAATCAACTAATGGTATCCACCATACAAGGTGTAATAGTGTCATAAATCAACTAATGGTATCCACCATATAAGGTGTAATAGTGTCATAAATCAACTAATGGTATCCACCATACAAGGTGTAATAGTGTCATAAATCAACTAATAGTATCCATCATACAAGGTGTAATAGTGTCATTAATCAACTAATGTTATCCACCATACAAGGTGTAATTATGTCATAAATCAACTAATGGTATCCACCATACAAGGTGTAATAGTGTCATAAATCAACTACTGGTATCCACCATACATGGTGTAATAGTGTCATAAATCAACTACTGGTATCCACCATACATGGTGTAATAGTGGCATAATCAACTAATGGTATCCACCATACAAGGTGTAATAGTGTCATAAATCAACTAATGGAATCCATCATACAAGGTGTAATAGTGTCATAAATCAACTAATGGTATCCACCATGCAAGGTGTAAAAGTTTCATAAATCAACTACTGGTATCCATCATACAAGATGTAAAGTGTCATAAATCAACTAATGGTATCCATCATACAAGTTGTAGTAGTGTCATAAATCAACTATTGGTATCCATCTTACAAGGTGTAATAGTGTCATTATCAACTAATGGTATCCATCATACATGGTGTAATAGTGTCATAATTCAACTAATGGTATCCACCATACAAGGTGTAATAGTGTCATAAATCAACTAATGGTATCCATTATACAAGGTGTAATAGTGTCATAAATCAACTAATGTTATCCATCATACAAGGTGTAATAGTGTCATAAATCAACTAATTGAATCCATCATACAAGGTGTAATAGTGTCATAAATCAACTAATGGTATCCACCATGCAAGGTGTAATAGTGTCATAAATCAACTAATGGTATCCACCATAAAAGGCGTAATAGTGTCATAAATCAACTAATGGTATCCACCATATAAGGTGTAATAGTGTCATAAATCAACTAATGTTATCCACCATACAAGGTGTAATAGTGTCATAAATCCACTAATGGTATCCACCATACAAGGTGTAATAGTGTCATAAATAAACTAATGGTATCCACCATATAAGGTGTAATAGTGTCATAAATCAACTAATGGTATCCACCATACAAGGTGTAATAGTGTCATAAATCAACTAATGGTATCCACCACATAAGGTGTAATAGTGTCATAAATCAACTAATGGTATCCACCATACAAGGTGTAATAGTGTCATAAATCCACTAATGGTATCCACCATACAAGGTGTAATAGTGTCATAAATAAACTAATGGTATCCACCATATAAGGTGTAATAGTGTCATAATCAACTAATGGTATCCACCATACAAGGTGTAATAGTGTCATCAATCAACTAATGGTATCCACCATATAAGGTGTAATAGTGTCATAAATCAACTAATAGTATCCACCATACAAGGTGTACTAGTGTCATAAATCAGCTAATGGTATCCATCATACAAGGTGTAATAGTGTCATAAATCAACTAATGTTATCCACCATACAAGGTGTAATAGTGTCATAAATCAACTAATGGTATCCACCATACAAGGTGTAGTAGTGTCATAAATCAACTACTGGTATCCACCATACATGGTGTAATAGTGTCATAAATCAACTACTGGTATCCACCATACATGGTGTAATAGTGGCATAATCAACTAATGGTATCCACCATACAAGGTGTAATAGTGTCATAAATCAACTACTGGTATCCACCATACATGGTGTAATAGTGTCATAAATCAACTAATGGTATCCACCATACAAGGTGTAATAGTGTCATAAATCAACTAATGGTATCCCCCATACAAGGTGTAATGGTGTCATAAATCAACTAATGGTATCCACCATATAAGGTGTAATAGTGTCATAAATCAACTAATGGAATCCACCATACAAGGTGTAATAGTGTCATAAATCAACTAATGGTATCCACCATATAAGGTGTAATAGTGTCATAAATCAACTAATGGTATCCATCATACAAGGTGTAATAGTGTCATAAATCAAATAATGGTATCCACCATACAAGGTGTAATAGTGTCATAAATCATCTAATGGTATCCACCATATAAGGTGTAATACTGGCATAATCAAATAATGGTATCCACCATACAAGGTGTAATAGTGTCATAAATCAACTACTGGTATCCACCATACACGGTGTAATAGTATCATCAATCAACTAATGGTATCCACCATACAAGGTGTAATAGTGTCATAAATCAACTAATGGAATCCACCATACAAGGTGTAATCTATCTATCTATCTATATGCTCAGGCCCAATCCCCATTTTGGGGGTAGCCGTGTCATAAATCAACTAATGGTATCCACCATATAAGATGTAATAGTGTCATAAATCAACTAATGGTATCCGCCATACAAGGTGTAATAGTGCCATAAATCAACTAATGGTATCCACCATATAAGGTGTAATTGTGTCATAAATCAACTAATGTTATCCACCATACAAGGTGTAATAGTGTCATAAATCAACTAATGGTATCCACCATACAAGGTGTAATAGTGTCATAAATAAACTAATGGTATCCACCATATAAGGTGTAATAGTGTCATAAATCAACTAATGGTATCCACCATACAAGGTGTAATAGTGTCAAAAATCAACTAATGGTATCCACCATACAAGGTGTAATAGTGTCATAATCAACTAATGGTATCCATCATACAACGTGTAATAGTGTCATAAATCAACTAATGGTATCCACCATACAAGGTGTAATAGTGTCAAAAATCAGCTTATGGTATCCACCATACAAGGTGTAATAGTGTCATAAATCAACTAATGGTATCCACCATACAAGGTGTAATAGTGTCATAAATCAACTAATGGTATCCACCATACAAGGTATAATAGTGTCATAAATCAACTAATGGTATCCACCATACAAGGTGTAATAGTGTCATAAATCAACTAATGGTATCCATTATACAAGGTGTAATAGTGTCATAAATCAACTAATGGTATCCATCATGCAAGGTGTAATAGTGTCATAAATCATCTAATGGAATCCATCATACAAGGCATAATAGTGTCATAAATCAACTAATGGTATCCACCATACAAGGTGTAATAGTGTCATAAATCAACTAATGGTATCCACCATAAAAGGTGTAATAGTGTCATAAATCAACTAATGGTATCCACCATACAAGGTGTAATAGTGTCATAAATCAACTACTGGTATCCACCATACATGGTGTAATAGTGTCATAAATCAACTACTGGTATCCACCATACATGGTGTAATAGTGGCATAATCAACTAATGGTATCCACCATACAAGGTGTAATAGTGTCATAAATCAACTTCTGGTATCCACCATACATGGTGTAATAGTGTCATAAATCAACTAATGGTATCCACTATACAAGGTGCAATAGTGTCATAAATCAACTAATGGTATCCACCATACAAGCTGTAATAGTGTCATAAATCAACTAATGGTATCCACCATATAAGGTGTAATAGTGTCATAAATCAACTAATGGTATCCACCATATAAGGTGTAATAGTGTCATAAATCAACTAATGGTATCCACCATACAAGGTGTAATAGTGTCATAAATCAAATAATGGTATCCACCATACAAGGTGTAATAGTGTCATAAATCAACTAATGGTATCCACCATATAAGGTGTAATAGTGGCATTATCAACTAATGGCATCCACCATACAAGGTGTAATAGTGTCATAAATCAACTACTGGTATCCACCATACACGGTGTAATAGTGTCATAAATCAACTAATGTTATCCACCATACAAGGTGTAATAGTGTCATAAATCAACTAATGGTATCCACCATACAAGGTGTAATAGTGTCATAAATCAACTAATGGTATCCACCATATAAGATGTAATAGTGTCATAAATCAACTAATGGTATCCGCCATACAAGGTGTAATAGTGCCAAAAATCAACTAATGGTATCCACCATACAAGGTGTAATAGTGTCATAAATCAACTAATGGTATCCACCATATAAGGTGTAATAGTGTCATAAATCAACTAATGGTATACATCATACAAGGTGTAATAGTGTCAAAAATCAAATTATGGTATCCACCATACAAGGTGTAATAGTGTCATAAATCAACTAATATTATCCATCATACAAGGTGTAATAGTGTCATAAATCAACTAATGGAATCCATCATACAAGGTGTAATAGTGTCATTAATCAACTAATGGTATCCACCATGCAAGGTGTAATAGTGTCATAAATCAACTAATGGTATCCACCATAAAAGGTGTAATAGTGTCATAAATCAACTAATGGTATCCACCATATAAGGTGTAATAGTGTCATAAATCAACTAATGTTATCCACCATACAAGGTGTAATAGTGTCATAAATTCACTAATGGTATCCACCATATAAGGTGTAATAGTGTCATAAATCAACTAATGGTATCCACCATATAAGGTGTAATAGTGTCATAAATCAACTAATGGTATCCACCATACAAGGTGTAATAGTGTCATAAATCAACTAATAGTATCCATCATACAAGGTGTAATAGTGTTATAAATCAACTAATGTTATCCACCATACAAGGTGTAATAATGTCATAAATCAACTAATGGTATCCACCATACAAGTTGTAATAGTGTCATAAATCAAC
>JBAKBP010031784.1:0-24012 GCA_037953745.1 Lithodes maja
ATGTGGAAACCTGACAGAGGAACGCTACTGACCTTTTCTGAATCGGGCATGAAGGACTTAGGGAGGTGAGAGATCTGCAGGAGGACCTAGTTGCTGATAATGTAAGATAATAAAACGGATATGCCAAAGTTACAGACTGACGAACACATATGTAGACGTCCACAGGATTAAATGTTTAAAACTATGATCCTGAGGAACACCACTGACCTTCTCCAAGTCCGGCATGAAGGACTTGGCTAGGTGACAGTTCTGCAAGAGGACCCAGTTGCCGATGCGGACGCCTTCCTCGATCATCTTCCTCGCAACTGGCCCCTGTCCCTGCCCCAGTGACACACTCTGCAGCCGTTCACCTCCCATACCCTAGCCAAAGTACATTAGGTTACAACTGTATAATATATTCGGTTACAAATTTACAATAATAACTATGAAAAATGTTACATCATCGATTATAGATCCCACTGAAAACTTGGCTCTTTCAGCCTGATGACGTCTTTCTTCATTTCTTTCTGGCTTTGACTACATTATTATATTCAACTTAGGAGTGATCGATAGTAGTTGTAGAATTCTTTGAGATAGTGTGTAACTTTTCTGAGCTCAATATATCTGCTTAGTGTTAGCCAGAATGGAATGATAATGATGTTAACCTCCACAGATTTAGGACAAATCAGGACTAAATTAAATTAAGATAAGTCGATTAATTCCACTATAGCAGCTCTTTATTTCCACTTTAGATAATTGCTGGGTTTCCAGATATACATATTTGTATTCCTTTAAAAAGCAGGCTCAAGCAAGCGTCAGAGGAAATGGGACCCTTTATCTAATGATCAAGACGGGCAACTTAAGGGGACCCACCAAACCCCAGCTACCTGGAAAGGTGACTCCATTGCCTTTGAGTCTCCCCTTCCCGGGATATTAGCACACCCCTTCAACATGCACTATTACACCTGCTGACTCAAACAATTGTCCTAATTAAATTGCACATAACCAAAACCAAATCAACCAAGCAGATCACTGCTATAAAACCTTGCATAAGAACCCCATGCAAATATGGCCTCCAGTAAGCTGTAATACCAGCAACATCCTGCATATTGCAGTAGTTGCATAACAGTATATAAAGCTGTGTATTAGCAATGTCCTGCACATAACGGGAAAACACTAAGCTGTGTATCAGCAATGTCCAGCACATTACTGGCATTTACGACATCACCGAACACCTACCAACTATGTCCCATTCAACAATGACCACGAGAAGAACTACATAATTAAATGGCTGACCGATCGCTCATAGAGTGACATCTTATCTACACCTTTGCCTACGGCCAGTCATGAGCACCTGCTAACACCAATATTGTCTCTTGCATCAGTGTGGCCACTCAAGCCACCATACCCAATACCCAGAAGGCTGAGAAGTGTTGTAGACGCAATCTACGCCAACCTATGGTGGAACTGGAGATTCATTTTCAATGACCCTATGCCATGTTCAGTAGTTGGAAAATAAACTTACCAGTATTTTAATTGAACCCTGTGCATGCCTTCAGTTTCAATTATTATCTACTTGCAACAACTTCTTGCTGCTAGAGGGTCAAAACCCCGCTATCGTGACATTGTTATACGAGACCAGCAAACCACTGATCTTAATTGTGTTTTCGTTTTAGGCAAATGCAACTACCGTATGTGAAAATACCTGTATTTGTGTATGTAATGTGCTTTGCATTGAGTGATATAAAGAGGGGCGTCGTACTGCTCTGTGCTGATAAGTGTGGTAAACCTACATCAGGTACACTTGGTCAAAAAAGTATCTTCACCCCTTCGCTGATTATCTGGTGTGTACAGCTCGGTAGTATAGGTCGTAGGTCGTAGGTAGTAGGTCTTAGGTAGTATAGGTAGGCAGTAATATCGATGGATAATGGCTGGGCGAAAATAAAATCTAAGACCATGTCTAGAAGCAGCTCGCCAAGAAAAATCGAATGGCACCAAGTAGAATTCCCTAGGACTTATAGTGTGGGCTACAGAGGACTTTTAAAGTCCAAAAAACGGTAGTTTTTCCAAAGTCTGCAGGTAGGTATGCCAACCCTACCGAGCTGTACACACCAGACGATCGGCGTAGGGGTGCAAATACTTTTTTGATACATGGTTTTGAGAGTAATATATATATTTTTTTTGTTCTATATGAATGAGGGAGACAAAAGGCAGAACTGCCTCTAGCGAGAGCTTCCCCCAGAGTTGAAAGAGTGACAGGGCCAAAATCAAGGGACGTTCGAGCCAAAATATCTGAACACACACAGTTTAAAGCAATTTAAGTCATAGGAGGAGGGAAAAACTGATTCTAGGAAGAGCTGCAGAGTTCAGCTGTTGAATAGAAGAAAGACTGAGAGTAACATTTCACTCTTGGGTTGGAGAGTTGCACAGAGTAGGGGTGTGAATGTGTTGCAAGACGGGTACCACGTACCCTACGTAGAGGAGGTGGTATACACTGAGAGCTCTGAGGAGCACCAATTATTGTAGTAGCGTTAGAATAGTGAGAGAGATGCAACATTGCGGTGAAGAGAGAGAGTTTGCAGATATTTGGTGAGTGGGCGGGAATTAATTATACGAAAGGCCTTCCTTTCTTCTTTGTCTAAGAGTGCAGTGTGAGAGGAACCTCCCCACACATGTGAACAATACTCAATACAAGGAGGCACTGTGCCCCTGTACAGAGCAAGAAGCTGTGCAGGGGTAAAGAACCCCTTGAGGCGGTTGAGCACACCCAGCTTTTGGGAGGCTGCCTTAGCAAGACTAGTAATATGGTCCTTCCAAGTGAGAGCAGAAGAAAAAGAGACACCTTTTTTGTATTGTTGAAGAATAAGGGATAGTCCTCTGGGAGTTCCGGATGGGTAGATAGATGGTGATGGTAATGTTTTGGAAGCATTAAAGGCAACAAGGTTTTCTCTGCCCAAATTGGAAAGAAATAGTAGTTAGATCAGAAGATAAGTGTTGTATGGCTTCATTATGTTTGTTTTTGAGGGACTGCTGGCTGGGGCATTCTGGAAAACTAGAAAACTAATTGAGTAGTGCAAGATAGAGTCGTCTGCGTATGAATGGATGGGACTGGAGATACAGTTGAGAAGATCATTTATGAAAATTAGAAAGAGAATAGAAGATAGGACAGAGCCCTGAGGAACACCGGAGTTGATAGGATGTGGAAGTGAGCGATGGCCATCCACAACCGCAGCTATGGAACGGCCGGAAAGGAAATTAGAGACAAAGGCATAGATGGAGGGATAGAAACAGAAGGAGGGTAGTTTAGAGATTAAAGATTTGTGCCAGACTTTATCGAAGGCCTTCGAAATGTCTAGTGCAATAAAAAAGGTCTCACTGAAGTCCCGAAAGGAGGATGACCAAGAGTTAGTATGATATGAAAGAAGATCACCAGTAGAGCGACCCTTAACCTGAGCGCGGCGAGCCTATGGTATTTAAAACGTCGTTCTGGGCGAAGGTATTTTTGGTAAATCCCGACGAATTTCGTCATTTTACGATAAATACCTTTATTACTTATTCATATGCGCCTACTTTACATTTAATATGAAGATATTAACATGTAACAACAATTAAACAAGTGCGAATAGTATTTGGGGGGTGAAAAAGACGAATTATTGCCGACCGTCCAGTCATGAGGTGAGAGGAGCGCGAACCCTACACCCTCCCCTCTCGAGGCCTGAAGCGAGACTGATGTCTCGCTAGTGCTGTCTCTCTCTTCCCCCACTCCCTATATGCGTTCCAGATGACCTTGAAAACGAGTGGGAGATATTGCAGCGGAATAATAAACCGATAAACAAGGGAATAAGAGGAAAAATAGGTGTTAATTGAAGGGAGGGGAGGGGGGTTTGACACATGTGAAGGAGTGATAGGAGGTATGTAGGGGAGTTATCTCACTTAATCACATATTACTTTGTTTTGAGTGCTACTGGGGTCTTTTAAAAGGCGTTTTTTAGGCCTTGGCTCATATGAGGATGATCGCCCTCGTAGGGTTCAGACTCATATGAGGACGCTCCCCGTTCTTGGGTTAAGGAAGCCATACTGGCGATCTGAGAGTAGATTATGAGAAGAGAAATGCTTAAGAAATTTGGAAGCAAGAATAGAGATACGAGAGATGAGAGCAATTGGACGATAGTTGGAGGGTTGAGAGCGGTCACCCTTCTTTGGAACAGGTTGAATGAGAGCAAACTTCCAGCATGAAGGAAAGACGTTAGAAGAGAGATAGAGACGAAAGAGTTTGCCTAGGCAGGGAGTCAGCACGGACGCACAGTTTTTTAGTACAACAGGAGGAACATCGTCCGGACCTTACGTCTTATTTGTATTAAGCCCAGAGAGGGTAGAAAGTACATCTTTAGAAGAGATTAGGATATTAGGCATAAGTAGGAGAGAGGGAGATGGAGATGGAGGAATAGCACTGGAATCATCCAAGGTGGAGTTTCTAGCAAAAGTTTGAGCAGATAGTTCCGCTTTGTCAGAGGAAGAAGTAATGGTTGTGCCATCAGAGTGGAAAAGGTGAGGGAAAGACGAGGAAGAAATATTGTTGGAGAGGTTTTTTGAAAGCTTGTGAAGAGCTAGAGCTGGATAGTTCAGTGCATTTATTATTGATGAAAAAGTGCTTGGCAAGTCGAAGAACAGATTTGGCTTGATTCTGGGCAGAAACATAGGAAGAATGAGATTCTTGAGTTTTAAGGCGTCGCACCGTTTGAATGCTCCCTCCTTGTTGCGGACAGCAGTAGAACAAGCGTGAGTGAACCAAGATTTTTTTGCATTAGACTGAGAGAAAGAAAATGGAATGTACACTTCCATGCTCGAGAGGATTACCTCGGTAATGCGTTCAGCACTCTCCGAGGGTCCTCGGCCACGGAAGCAGAAGTCATTCCATGGGAAATCAATGAAGTACTGCCAAAGAGCCTCCCAGTCGGCAGCGCCAAAGTGCCACATGCGCTGCTGGCTGGGAGGATAGGATGCCCGTATTGGAGAGGTAGGACAGGTAAGGGAGATAAGTTTATGTTCGGAGGAGCCCAAAGGAGAGAAAAGATTGACAGTATAAGAAGAAGGGTTAGAAGTCAGAAATAAGTCAAGAATGTTGGGCCGATCTCCGAATCGATCCGGGATACGGGTTGGTTGCTGAACCAGCTGCTCTAGGTCATTTAGGATAGAAAAGACTAAGCCTTGTTCACCTGGCGTAGGGATGCGGCGACCCCACCGCCCGCCACTTTGGTGGTGCAATCAGCCTCTTGAGCAGTGGACCACCTGTTCCTATCTGCAGAAAATTCCTGTGCTTGGTATGCTTCAAGCCAGGGCCCCACTGGGGTAAATAAAATAGCAAAACAGTGGTGGAACTGTCATCCGGGTGAGGGAATGCTCTGGGTCTGCTCCTTCAGTGTTCATGGTCATAATCCACTTAGTGGAAATGGCACTGTGGAGTGGGTCAGTCTGGGCATGTCTGGGAGCCTGGAGACAGTTTCTGCCATGGCCATCCCTTTTGGGGTGCTTCCTCTGGAAGCGGGGCGTCAGATTTGATGATGATACTGAATGATTGTTCACCAGGTTGGTCAGTAGTAAGAGAGGAGAGCCATTGGCGGTGGTGAACATTGAAATCTCCTAAGATGGAGATTTCCGAGAAGGGAGAGATGGATAGAATGTGTTCCACTTTAGAGTTTAGATAGTCAAAGAATTTGGGAAAGTCGGTAGAGTTAGGGGAAAGATAGACAGCACAGATATGTTTAGTGTGAGAATGACAGGATAGTTTGAGTCATAAAGTTGAGAATTCAGAGGAGTCGAAATCGGGAACACAAGAGCAAGTAATAATAATAATAATAATTAAAGTTGCAAGCAACGTTGTGCGGGGTTCGAGCGGGGTTGCACGCAGGGTATTGTGTTGGATACTAGGGCTGTTCCACATATATCAAAATATCATGTATCTTATCGGTCATGGAGAAAGTACAGAAGGAATATAGTGTAGCCATTTTGGCTATGGCCACTTAGACCATTAAGGAGTGTGACCATTTTGGTTAAAGCTATTAATCCTGTACGAGTTGTTGTTGTTGTTGTTGTTGTTCCCTAAGCTGCCTGGCCGAACAGCCCCGAGTCCCTGAGGAAGGCCATGGCCACGATTGGGCTTACCCACAGAGCTCTCATTGAGTGTAGATTGTGTTGTTGGCGTAAGTGGTTGTGTGAAATGCAGTCTTCTATGATGTGTTTAATGGTATGGGGTGCTATGTTACATCCCGGGCAGGCGTCGACAACGGAGTCATCCAGTCTCTTCTGATAGCTCAGGAGAGCTGGATGGTGTCCGCATCTCAGCCTGGCCAGGTGGACTCTGTCCTCGCGAGGAAGGGAGGATTAGGAAGGATGGATTTCGGGAGGTCGTGCTTGCAGCTGTGTGTTGTCTGTGAGTGAGTGGATGGATCGGCGAGAGATATGAGTATGGATGTGCTTTTGGAAGTTGGTTCGGGGTGGGCAGGGAGGGAGAGAGGACAGTAATTGTGTGTGATACCGTGTGCTGGGTGTTGTTTTGATATTTCTTGGTGTCTGTGGGTGTGTTGCCATGTAGTTTAGTGGGTGGTCTTGGTTCGTGGAGGCTGCTGCCAGGAATTGAGTGCCTCTCATGTCCAGATGGTCTTTGACTTTGAGGATTTTGGTTTCTTGATGTAGGTGATCTGTGGGTGCAGTAGCTGTGCAGCCTGTAATGATCTTCAGGGCTTTGTTTTGAATAGTCTGTAAGGTCTTATGATGTGTTTCAGCTAGGTTAGAAGCCCAGGCTGGGCTTGCGTATTCCATCACTGATCTTATGTATTGTTTATATACTGTGGTGGTAGTTTCTTTGTTGTGTCCAAATTTTGTGTGAGCAAGTGACCTGAGGGCGTTAAGTCTGGGTGTCAGTTTCTTTTTAATGTTTGTGGTGTGATGTTTGAATGTCATATGAGTATCATATGTTACTCCTAGGATTTTGGGTGTGTGTGTATGTGTTAGGGGTGTGTTGTTTATGGTGAGTTGAGGGATGTATTCGTGTTCTCCTGTCCAGCTTGTGAGCAGGGTTGCGGTGGATTTGGCTGGGGCTAGATTAAGTAGGTAGTGTGTTGAGATAGGGTTGAAGGAGATCTGTTGCTCTTTTTGGGTCATGGTGTGTGCATGTGAGTGTTATGATATCTGCATAGGAGGCTAAGTTTATTTGGGGCGTATTGGGTGTAGTTATATCGTGCATGTACAGATTGCAGAGTGCGGGCGATAGGACGGATCCTTGTGGGACTCCGTTTGGAAAGTTTCTGATTTTAGATGACTGACCGGCAAAAGATACGTGTGCACATCTTCCTGCTAGGAAGTTGGCCAGCCACCTTTTTGTGTTGTTGTGCATGTTTGTGTTGTAGATTTTGTTTGTTAGGTTGTGGCGGGGGATGGCATCGAAGGCTTTACTAATGTCGAGTGTGGCTAATAGTGATCTGTGTGGTGGTCTAGCTGAGTTGATGCCGTCAAAAGCTCTTTGTGTAAGGTCTGTGAGAAGTGTGTTTGTGGAGTGCAGTTGCCTAAAGCCATGTTGTGTTGGAGCTAGGGGTAGGTCGGGTGTAATTAGTTGTAATACTAGGCATTCCATGACTTTGGAGGGGGAGCAAAGGAGTGTGATGGGGCAGTGCGAGGAGGGTAGCGTAGGGTCTTTGTTGGGTTTGGGGAATGTGGTGATGAGACCATGCTTCCAAATGTCTGGTATTGTGTTGTGTGAATAACTGTAGTTTGATATGTTAGTGAGTGCTTGTATGCCTTGTGGTCCCAGGTGTCTGCGGTGTATGTTGCTTATGTTGTCTAGGCCACAAGCGGGTGAGTGCTTGAGATTGTTGATGATATGCTTTGTCTGGTGATTGGTGAAGGGTGTATAGTCAGGGTCTGTGGGGAATTGTCTCATACGTCGGATGACACGTCGGTCGTCTTTGTGAGGTTTTAGGTGGCCGACATGTGAGAAGTGATTGATGAGAATATTTGCTTGTTGTTTACATGAAGGAGTAGAGTCTGTTGTTGTGATTGCAGCATGCGATTGTGTTGTGTTGCTGTTGGAAAGTGTGATGCTGTTTAGTGTTTTGTAGAGTTTTTTGGGGTTTGTTTTGTGATCAAGTGTTTGTAGGAAGTTATTCCAATTTAGTTTTTGTTGTTCTTGTATTTTGTTGTTAGTTTGGGTGTTGAGTGCTTGGATTTGTTGTGTGATGTCTTGTGTGTGGGGTGCTGGGGAGTGTTTCAGTATGTCGCATTGTCTGATGAGGTTTTGAATTTCTGGTGTGAAGTTGGGGTTGTGTCTTTTTCTGTTACCTCTTGGAATGTGTTTCTTGTCAGCGTTTTGGATAGTTTTATTGAGTATGTGTACAGCATTGTTGATGTTAGTGATGGGTGTACTGTTGAGAGTTGTGAAGTGTTGTTCTGTCTCATTTGTGAATGCTTCCCAGTTAGCTCTTTTATAATTGGTGTATGTGTGTTTGTGGCTAGCTGGGGTGAGTCTGGTTTTGGTGGTGATAATGATCGGGAGGTGGTCAGAGCCTAAGGTTCTGACCACCCTCCAGGATGTTGTGGGGGCGAGTTCTGGGGAGCAAAAGGTGATGTCTGGAGATGATGGGTTATAGAGGGCTTGGTGAGGAATATGGGTATGTTGATGGATGTCGTTAAGGATGATGAGGTTATCAGTTGGTTTTGTAGTACCAGCCCTCTGTCTGTGTCGGGGTTGTCGACAAACCAGGCCGACGTCTTGGCGTTGAAGTCACCACCCAGGATGATGTGTGGGGTGTTTGTGATGTGTTGTAAGTGTGGTCTGTATTCATTTGGTACTGTAGGGGATGTATGTGTTTATGATGGTTATGTTGGAGTTGTTGCCAGTGCATATTTTAAATGATTGTATTTCTGTTGTGTTATCATTTGGGGGGAGGAGGGATTTGGTTTGTACACTGGTAACTATGTATGATATTTCTTTGTGTACCAGGGTGATGAGTCCACCGCCTCCGCCGACAGCCCGGTCTTGTCTGATGGTGGTGAAATCATGAAATGTGGGTGTTTTTTGTGTTGTGCGGAGTTTTGTTTCTTGTAAGATGGCAATGTGTATGTTGTGTTGTTTGATGAAGTGTGAGAGTTTGTGTTTCTTTGTGTTGATGCCATCTATGTTCAATTGGAGAATGATAATGTTATGTGCACGATGTATGTTGGGTGCTGCTGCACGAGGAGGGGGTGGGGGTGGGGGTGAGGGAGGGGCTGGGGGTTGGGATGGGTGAGGTGGGGGTGGGGATTGGGGAGCAGGAGATGGGGGTTGGAATGGATTAGGATGGGGTGTGGTGTGTTGAGTTGAGGATGTGGATGGTATGGGAAGGTTAGGTGGGTTAGGGAGGAGAGGTGGACAGGTTTTAGGGGGGGGAGTGGATGATATGGGAAGGTTAGGTGGGTTGGGGAGGAGAGGTGGACGGGTTTTAGGCGAGGGATTTGACTGGGAGAGGGAGGGGCATGAGGAACAGGTCCAGATGTTCGTGTAGTGTTTCTTGGAGGCAAGTGTTGTGCAGGTGAAGTGGGTCCTGTTCCTGCATGAATTGCAGAGAACTAAACCCTTAGTGTGGCGACTTGAAGTGATGGGTTTTGAGCAAGTTGGACATATGTATGTGTAGCTGGGTCCTGGGTTGCTCTCAATGTCTCCAGCTAGAAGAAGTCTTCGAGAAATGACAGCCGGAGAGTCATTTCTCGGTGTAGGAAAAACTGTGTGATGTGTGTGTGTGTGGTGTGAGAGGTGTGGAAATTCCCGGCGCGACCGAAGCCGCTCCAAGGACTCCTGTACGAGTAGGCATAATTGCCCGAAATTGCCTTCATTCCCTGCTCATTTTCATGCATAAGCAAAAGCCAGAGCGTAATACAATTATGTATTCGTGAAAGTACGGTAATAGCTTTCAAATTACTCCTGAATCATCCCTGTACGACGTCTGGGTTTCTTGTAAGGATCTTGCAAATGAAGGGCAAAATTGCTAAAAATTACCAAATCCGATAGGCGAAATCGCTAAAAATTACCAACCATTTTCTGTTTTCGCTATGTGTGACGCTGCACATAAGTGAGCTCTCTCTCACACAAACCTCAGTGTCGTGGCGGGGCCTGTAGGCTCCGGCTGACGTCCATCCGTGCTGCTTGCAAAAGCTGGCCTGGCTCACAGGCTACAAAATAGCCGGAAAATCGTCTCCGTCATATGAGGGGCCCCGCGGGAATTGGGTTAAGAAGTGTGGTTGTTTTGATTATTTGATAGGGTCACCATAAGGGTAATGGTGTGGCATTTTTTCTGTACAGAAGCTTGGCCTTTTTGGTTGGGGCTTCTTAGGAATGTGACCTTTTTCGTTAGCCATGGAGAAACTGCAGAGGTACAAATTATTATATGCAACCTCATGTTAAAAATATCTTATATATTTTTGTTTAGCTTTACTTGGCATTCCTCTTCCTCTATGTATCTAGCAATTTAACCCCCTCAAACTCCTTATGACGCGATGGTGTGGTAATTACCCCGGGCCAAAAAGCTCTAAAAGACGATCGAGTGATAACTCAAGCGAGCTTGAAATACGCAGGCGTTTCGTTCATGGTCACCCCTTCGGGGATCAAGGTGTCCGGCAATATATACCGGTAGGCTATAGATAAATTCATTTTTGGGCTATTTCTTCCATTTTATTTATCCTGTTAACCCTCCAGCCCCGGCTATGTAATATATATATATTCCCCGAAACCCGGGTGTTTTGGCCGAAAAACGTCTACGCCTAGGCTACGGTATCTTTGTTATTCTGACTGCTTCCGCATTCCCGCGCATCCCTAAGCGTAGATGTGTTTATCACCTGTAGAATGGCATTAAGTAGAGCTCTCTAAGTCAAGTGGTTGAGTTGTGATGATGATTTCAGTGGAGATAACTTTATGGCAAAAACAGCCACTTTACACTACTTTTCGATACTTAACAACATACAGGCACACACGAACAAGCGACGCACTCCTTCTTGTGGCCGGAGATGCGGGGCGTCGGTCCAGCCGGCTGTTGTTTACATGCGTCGGACCAACGCCTCGCACACTAAGCTCACAGGCTTTCAACCACTGGGCGTTAAAGAGTCCTTCCGGGCAGCTCGTGTATGCTTTTTTATGGGCGATCAAGAGCCCTTCCGGGAACGAAGGGTTAAAGTGCTTGATTGATTTTGGTGTAATTTTACATATTTCAGCTAAATCTGAAGAGCACATGCAATTTATTTGTGCATGTTCAGTAAGTATTGCTGGGGAAAGGGTTAACGTATTCATCTTTTGGGGTATTTATTCTATGTTTTTATCCTGTTTCTGTGATTGATTGAGTTTTGTGCTAATGTAGTTGGTATTTGGTATAATTTTACATATTTTAGATAAATCAGAAGAGCACATGCAATATATTTGGGCATTTTCAGTCAGTATTGCTGGGGAAACGGTTAACATACAGTATTCATCATAGGAAGGGAAGAGGATGTGTAGCTCAGATCTTTGCCCTGAAATATGTTGTGGAGAAATATCTTGAGAAGGGACAAAAGTTGTATGCTGCCTTCATGGACTTGGAGAAGGCCTATGACAGAGTTGATAGAGAAGGTACCGGTATGTAGAAAGTACTTGGAATATACGGAGCAGATAGCAAGTTGCTGAAAGCAGTGAAAAGCATGTATGAGGGTGCAAAGGTGTCAGTATGTGTTGAGAATGAACCGAGCGAGTTCTTTGATCTGAATTTTGGGTTAAAGAAAGGGTGTGTGATGTCCCCGTGGTTGTTCAATATATACTGAACTGTATATGGATGGAGTCATAAAAGAAATGCAAGGATGAGCAGTGGATGTTGGTGTACCACTAATAAGGGAAGGCAATGAGTGGAATGACAGAGTTGATAGAGAAGGTATGTGGAAAGTACTGAGCATATAATATTATGGAGTACCAGTAGATGGCAAGTTGCTGAAAGCAGTGAAGAGTATGTATGAGAGTGCAAAGGTATCAGTACGTGTGAAGAATGAACAGAGGGAGTTCTTTGATCTGAATGTTTGGTAAAGCAAGGGTGTGTGATGTCCCGATGGTTGTTCTATATATACAGTATATGGATGGAGTCATAAAAGAAATACAAGGAAGAGCAGTGTATGTTTGTGTACTGCTGTTTGCTGACGATATGAATGGGAGTTGCAGGGTCTGGTAAATATGTTTGGAACAGTGTGCGAAAAATGGAATCTGAAGGTAAATGCGGGGAAGAGCAAGGTTATGGTCTTCGAAAGGGGTGAAGCCACAGAGTGTGAGGTGAAGTTGAACGGTCAGGCTATGGAGATTGTCAGCTCATTTAAGTATCTTGGCAGTGTACAGAGTAAAGATGGGAGTATGGATGAAGAAGTGTGGGAGAGGGTGCAACAGGGGAAGAGGGTTGTAGGAATGCTGAAAGCAGTAACATGAAATAGGGTGGTCAGCATGGAACTGAAGAAGTCATTGCATGACAGTGTGGTAATCCCGACACTGACTTACGGAAGCGAAGCATGGACGTTGTTGGAGAGATTCAAACCAAGAGTGAAAGGGATGGAAATGAGTTACTTGAGAAGTGTGTGCAGAGTTACATGGAGGGATAGACAGACGAATGAGGAAGTACGAGAGAGGTGTGGTGTGAATGGACTGGAAAGTGCGAAAAAGAACACCTTGAGATGGTTCGGCCATGTGGAACGTATGGGAAGCGAGAGAATGACTAAGAGCGTGTACGAGTGAGGTGGAAGGACAGAGGGAGAAATAAACCGAGAGAGAGGTGGAAGGATGGAGTTAAGAAGTATATGCATGAAAGCGGTGCTGGATGGGAGGAGGGGCGTCGACTGACTGGGGACAGAGGTGCATAGGGGTGTTTCGTTCGTGGCCAATCCTTCGGGAATCAAGGCATCCGTCAATAGGTAGATAGATAAATTCATCTTTAGGGCTATTTCTTACATTTTCTTTATCCTGTTAGTGTACTTTATTAAATTTGTTGGTAATGTAGTTGGTAATTGGTGTAATTTTACATATTTCAGATAAAGGATGTCAACAGAATAACAAATGATGAGCTGAAGAGACGTTTAGGTATAAAGAGTATTAGCGAGGAGATGCGTACAAGTAAACTGGGATGGTATCGACATGTGGAGAGAATGGATGAACAAAATTGGGTGAAAAGATGCAGGTCTGCGATTGTGGAGGGAACTGCACCAAGGGGTGGACCGAGTAAAACCTGGGATCGGACTATACGTGCCGATCTCAAATCCAAAAACTTGACAAGTAAAGCATCCCTTAACAGGGTTGCCTGGAACGCCGCCATTAGGAAAAGAGACTGAAACTGCACATCTGTGTGGAGCAATCAGTCTTAAAATGTTATGTACATATGTATGTATAAATCTGAAGAGCACATGCAATCTATTTAGGCATTTTCAGTCAGTATTGCTGGGTAAAGGGTTAACATATTAATCTTTTGGAGTATTTCTTCCATTTATTTATCCTGTTAGTGAGTTTTATTGATTTCAGTGCTACTGTAGTGGTATTTGGTGTAATTTTACATATTTTAGATAAATCTGAAGAGGACATGCAATATATTTGGGCATTTTCAGTCAGTATTGCTGGGGAAACGGTTAGCATACTGTAGTCATCTTAGGAAGGGAAGAGGATGTGTAGCTCAGATTTTTGCCGGAAATGTGTTGTGGAGAAATATCTGGAGAAGCGACATTTATGGAGTTGGATAAGGCCTATGACAGAATTGATAGAGAAGGTATGTGGAAAGTACCGGTACTGAGAATATACAGAGTAGATGGCAAGTTGCTGAAAGCACTGAAGAGCATGTATGAGGGTGCAAAGGTGTCAGTATGTGTGGATAATTAACAGAGCGAGTTCTTTAATCTGAATGTTGGGTTAAAGCAAGGGTGTGTGTGATGTCCCCATGGTTGTTCAATATATACCGGTACAGTATATGGATGGAGTCATGAAAGAAATACAAGGAAGAGCAGCGGATGTTGGTGTACCGCTGATAAGGGAAGGAAACGAGTGGAAGTTGCCTCAACAGTACAGTACCGGTACTACTGTTGCTGACAACACAGTTCTGATGAGCGATAGTGAATGGGAGTTGCAGGGTCAGGTAAATATGTTTGGAACAGTGTGTGAAAAATGGAATCTGGAGGTAAATGCTAGGAAGAGCAATATTATGGTCATTGAAAGGGGTGCAACCATAGAGTGTGAAGTGAGGTTGAACGGCTATGAAGAATGTCAGCTCATTTAAGTATTTGGGCAGTATGTTGAGTAAAGATGTGAGTAGGCCTATGGATGAAGAAGTGTGGGAGAAAGTGTAACAGGGGAAGAGCGGTGTAGGAACTCTGAAAGCAGTAAGAAGAAATAGGGTGGTCAGCCTGGAAGTAAAGAAGTCCTTGCATGACAGTGTGGTAATCCCGACATTGACTTATGGGAGGGAAGCATGGACGTTTCTGACTGGGATTGATCATTGATAATCATCAGTTATGCTAGTTGGAAAATTAGTAGGGTAGAATGTAGAGTTCGGGTGTACTGCCAGCCTTGTTTACACTACGCGGAGTGGCGGCGGACGCTGGCCATCATGTTCCCGTCTATTTGACTGCTTTTTGATACAATAATAGGTTGAGGGGGGTCAGCCCCCCATGACATATTGTCATCATGATATATATTGCCAGCAGGAGGCAAATAACGGATAAAAACGCCTTCAAAATAGACGCGAACTAAAGGCTGGTTCACACATAGCCGAGTCGGTGTGCGAGTCCAACACGAGTGATGAAATTTTGCTATTCAGCAATGACTCGTCGATACTCCTCAACACTCGTATAGACTCGTGCTACGCTCGTGTATACTCTTTGTTTACTCGACACACTCGTGGGTACTCGCCACGGGGTCCAAAAATTTCATGCATGCATGAAATGTTTGGGTCCCGTGGCGATTAGCCTACCCACGAGTGTGGCCTAAATACGTGTAGACTCGTGTACATATGTGTTAACTCGTGTTTGACTCTGAATAATTTCGTTATTCGTGTTAACTCGTGTTGACTCGTGTAAACCTGTGTAACACTCTTTGGGGATTCGTCGCTTTTCGTCATCATTTCGACGTTGACGAAGCAACACGTGTCTAAACGCAACAACACGTATGTAACACACATGCAACACGTATGTAACACACATGCAACACGTATCAACAAGAGTAGAAAGCACGAATGTGAGTGCCAAAATTTGGTGCCCCCATGATGCCAGAGTTTACACGATTCAAACACGAGTGAAAACACGAGTAAACAAGAGTAAACACGATCCACTGAGAAAAAAACATGAGTGTAACACGAAAAAGCAAGTGTCATTTGAAATACCGTTATTTAAAAAATGTAGGACGAATCAACGAGAGTTTACACGGATGTAACACGAGTCAACACGTGTGCAACAGAGATCCAACGAGAGTCAACGCCTTGTCTTTCGTGTCGATCCGTATAACAATCGTGTTGATCCGTGTAACAATCGCGTTGACTTGTGTTAGACTCGTCCATACTCTTTGTTTACATGCCCTGGAATGTGGCCATTGTTTTTCAAATTTTTGACACTCTTGTTGGGTTCGTGTTACACTCGTTTTGACTCTCAGTTACTCGTACAGACTCTTGCATGAACACGTGTTGACTCGTATTGACTCGAGTTAACTCGTGTTACACTCTCCTTGACTCGGGAGCAATTGCTACTCGCGGCCGACTCAGCCTCCAGCGACGACGATAATCGACGAGTGTGACTCGTGTTGGACTCGCGCACCGACTCGGCTATGTGTGAACCAGCCTTTAACTACGGTGATCGACATATGTAAACATGACGGCGGCGGTGTCGGCGTCGGACACTTGCGATAATGTTCCCGTCTATTTTGAATGCCATTGGATACAATAATATGTTGAGGGGGGGCTTTGCCCCCATGACGTGTTGTCATCATCATATATATTGCCAGTAGGGGGAAAACAACCAAAAAAATTGCCGCAAAGCCCTCCCCTCAACATATTATTGTATCCAATGGCAGTCAAAGTAGACGGGAACATGATCGCAAGCGTCCACCGCCGCCGTCGCCGTCATGTTTACATGGTCGATCGCCGCAGTTACTGTAAGTTCGCGTTTATTTTGAGTTTTTGACGACGATTTTCTTTGGTTAGGCCTATTTGCCCCCTGCTGGCAAATTATATGATGATGACAATATGTCATGGGGAGTGTTAGCCCCCCTCAAC
Organism: Lithodes maja; assembly: GCA_037953745.1. Lineage (NCBI taxonomy): Eukaryota > Metazoa > Arthropoda > Malacostraca > Decapoda > Lithodidae > Lithodes > Lithodes maja. The sequence continues at coordinate 16,251 of JBAKBP010031784.1, forward strand.
ATATTATCGTATCCAACGGCATTCAAAATGGACGGGAACATGATGGCAAGCTTCCGTCGCCGCTCTGCGCAGTGTAAACAATGGTGGCGGTACGCCCGAACTCTACATTCTACCCGGCTAGGCCTATATTATAGGCTACAATAAATAAGTAGGCTAGGCTATTTTATCTATAGGCTATGCCTAGTCTAATAATACAATTTAAGATAGCATTTAAATTGACTACAGCAGGACTTACCCTTGACCAGGTATAGGCTATCCTAGTGTTTACTAGGCCTATACCCCTCTGAAAGGACATTAGCCTAGCCTAACCTAACAACCTTACCTAACCAATTATAGTAGGCTATTATGGGTGGGGGCTACCGCCCCCACACCCCGATTTTTGGTGTATTTGTCTATTTTGTCTGTGAAGTGAGAATTTTTTCAATTTGTCGATAACGAAAATCCTCCATGCGGACTATAGCCTATGGAGAAAAATATGGCAAATCTATTGTTGCCTATTATCTCTAATAAATTGTTTCTCATAATGCTGCAGTAGTGTCGTTTAAAATACCAACCATTTAATTGTGTGCCTTTAAAAATGACCTAAATTAGGCTATAGGCTACTGGAAGATTAGAAGAATCTTTAAGAAAGACTGGGTTAGGGTTATTGTCGTGCCAAAGCTAGATTATAGCCTAAATATAAAAGGAAGTGAATAAAATGAAATATGCCGAAAAAAATCGCCGTCAAAATAGACGCGAAGTTAACCGCGGCGATCGCCCTATGTAAACATGACGACCGTACACCCGGTAACTACATCCATCCCATTAAAAGTTACTGTGGGACACAAAATATGTTGAGGGGGTCTCTGTGGCTCTGCCCCCCCACGTCGGCCCGTCACGTATTATGATGTACGGTAAGTCATCATCATCTGTGCTAATTCATAGGATCCCCAATTAAGGACAAACTCAATCAACAGACGAAATAAGCTCCCAAATTACAATAACATAGCGGCCCGCCGTTTATGGGCGACTTTTTACACGTCATTTTAAATGTTACTTTCCTGCCCTGGTCTAGGCCTAATAGATTTTTTCCAAAGAATCAAACTTAAATTAAAAGGAAGTAGCCTAGCCTACAGTTTATAGGAAGGCTATTCCAACATGCATTCCAGAACTTAGGCTAGCCTAGGCCTAGGCTATATGAAAATTTGTGGGTGGTCTGCCAAAAAAGAATCACTAGGCCTATTAGGCTATGGGTAGGCTAGTATGGGGTGCATTTTGCAAATCTTCTGAACTCTTAGGCCTAGGCTAGGCTAAATTAAAACTCACAAAATCTGAGTAAAACCAGCACTAGAATTTTGTCTTGTCTTGTCTTGGGGGTTAAGGGCAACCTCAGGCGAATACTCGCCCACTCCGGCCCTACCGTAGTCACGGAGATCCTATGTCACAATTTAAATTAGTTTATAGTTAAGGTTAAAATTCACCACCGTGTCACTTTCACTCTAGGTCATTCGTAGAACCGTAACACTGTAAAGGCAACAACCCAATAGCAGGTCATCAGGTGGCGAACCAGAGACCTACAAACCGCGGTACTAGGGCCAGAGCAATGTCTTGAAGCGAGGTGCCCTTATCAACCAACCCCAGACAATCCAGTAGGAGCTGTCGGAAGGAATCCATCTTTGAAGCCAGAAAGGGACGCCCATCCACATGCTCAGTGACGGGACGAGGCGAGGCTTAGGAGGCAATATTATGTAGGACGACCAGATGTAGGATGTGGAGGGGAAGAGGTACCGTAAAGTGGGGTAACTTCGGACTTGGGTCATAACTTCGGACATCGGCGATAATAAGTAATTAGACATTGTCATTATATAATGGATTTTTTTTTTTTTTTTTTTTTTGTGGGGTCCGTTTAGAGAAATGGCAAAGGAAGAGCATGTAAAAGTCCTAGGGAACTGACATGAGTATATGTACACGAAAAAAATATTATATATGTGACGAAAATATGTACATTTTTCGCTACCCTGCCAAACTTCTATCACCCTGAAGAAATGTGTTTGTATGAATGATGTTGTGACTGATATAATTTTGTAGTAACATTACCAGAGACAACATCCACTAAAGGAAATTTGTTACACTTGTATAACGCTCTAGCTAGAACAGTATCATTTAACCGATTGTGTTTTTTAAAAAAAACATGGTAACTTCGGACATGGAACAAAACAATAGTTTGTTATTATTTGCCCTATGAAAATCATTCATAATACTTGTACATCATTAACATGGTGGTAAAAGATCAAATCATTCTCTGAGTCCAAAAACCCATAAAAATATGATACTATGCTAACCGATTTATGTATTTCGGATAATTCTGGATATATAATATATATAAATTAGGAGAGGCATATATCTTGTCCAAAAAAAAATTTATCTGCCGAAAGAAACACCAACAAATACGTTATACCTATAAAAATGCTCAAATTCATAAAAGTGTATATGCAGTGATATATTATACATACCTATATATTTTCACTAGGCCTAGTTAATTTTTGAGTTATTGATTTGACAGCATTGGTTATTTTTCCTGCTCAATATTTTCTAGGAGTGAGCTCGATGCCTAACGAGAACAGATGCAAACAGAGTACAGTCGACGCTCGATTTAACGGACCCCGATACAACGGATTTCGGATTTAACGGACTCTGTCCGTAGCCGGACAATGGACCCAGCAACGGACAAAGTCTGTTGCTCGAAAAAAAGTTGGAGCAAAGTCCGTTGCTCTATCTATTTATCTCTTTAATGCACCTACCTAAATCCCTTATACATTAACATAACTATGTCTTATTTGGACTTTTTGTAATCTTTGAATCATTTCTAATGTGATGGAATTGAAAAATATAATATCCTTCCAGCACATAGATAAATAATAAATAAGATAGTCAACAAAATATTTCGACTCTCCCCTCCGTGGGAGCAGAGAGGAAGATTTACGTTTGATAGATTTTTTGTTTTGTTTTTTTCCCTCGATATACACTCTCTTTCTATCTATCTATCTCTCTAATTCATCTACCTAAATCCCTTATACATTAACATAACTATGTCTTATTTGGACTTTTTGTAATCTTTGAGTCATTTCTAATGCGATGGAATTGAAAAATATAATATCCTTCCATCACATAGATAAACAATAAATAAGATAGTCAAAAAAATAGTTCAACCCTCCCCTCCGTCTAGGCGCCGAGCTTCCGAGACGGGAGATTTACGTTTGATAGATTTTTGTTTTTGTTTGGTTCCCACGGTATACACAAAATGATGGGGAAATATTATAACATGTTTTTAATTGACATTTGTGTCGTTTTTGCTGATTATGAGTTGGTGGAAAAAAATGTCTAATTCTTTCATATCGGAAATGATTCACAGATTATATAGAGACCAAATAACATACACTTTTAACCCGTACAGCCCCAGCGACGCGCCTGACGCGTCGGCAATGTATGTAACGCACAGCCCCAGAGACGCGCCTGGCGCGTCACCCTAATTGCGCCGACCGTAACCTCAGGTGTAGCCACTCAAGAGGGCTCAGATTTGTATGGGAACTGTGTACGTATCCCACGCAACCGTGCCGATGGTTGAAAACTCTCAAAGTCCACGTGCGTGCGCGTGAGCGCGCAATAACCTGTTTTTTTGGGATAATTGCCTTCAATTTTTTACTCTTGTAAAATACGTTTTCGGGGGCTCTGTAGGACCATTTTTTAAGCTTTTTGAACGGTTTTTCGTGGTTTTTCCTTCATTCCTAACCCATTCGCTATTGTTTCTGGAATAAAACCATTTTTTGAAAACCGGCCGGGTTCTGGTGAACAAACATTACAAAACTAGCCGGGGCTGGACGGGTTAAGTGTGTTCAATAGTTTTGCATTATCAATAGGGTGTAGCACAAGGCTTATCAACATTATCACAGTAACGGGGTCGGGGTTGAGGCCGGGACGGGGAGGGGAGGGAGTAGGCCTACAGAGGTAGGGGATATCCTTCCTTTTTTTTTTTTTTTTTTATTTTCCCCATGTGAAATTTATCATATTAATGACAAATAAGACCTTTATTATGTTTTCAGGGACAGTACAGCACAACGTGTCCCTCAATTACAAAAAAAAAAAAAAAAAAAAAGGCAAAATACGAAGGCAATTTTCCAGCTACGAACTTTTTCCAGCAACGGACTCGGTCTCCCCCCTATTAGTCCGTTAAATCGAGCGTCGACTGTATATGTTAAACATCGTATATATCCCCCTCCTATACTGATTATACAGGCCTAAAAGTATTGACTGTGCATTTTCCACTATAACATCGGACAAGAATAAGCAGCAATAATAAAATATTCATATAAAATAGTAGGAGCCGAAAAATGAATGAAATAAGGCCACGAACGTAGGTCCGAAGTTCTCCTCCGTTCGTCCGAAGTTATCTCAGCTTTCTTGGCAACCATTTTCCATAAGAAATCACGGTAAGATCCTATGTAGCGGTAGTCACCATATTTTGTTTGCCCATTAACTAAGGATCCTTATTTATATCCTCATATCTCTTAGTTATTTTCTTCACTTACCTCAACAATACTAAACCCCGATAGCTGGGGAGGGTATGAAATATATCAGGGAAAGAGAGGGGTTGAAACACGGAGATTAACTAGAATATAGCCATCTTGATTAACCAAGCCAAGACGTTGTGTATCCTTGCTTGTGATTGGTTGTTGATTATCGTGACGTCATCAGCCAAGGCGGGCCTCAGCGATGACGTCATTCCAGCCCTCGGCCAACATGTCATTACACCCGCTTAATCTTACACCCGGTTAATTTAACATCAGCGGTGTATATGTTTCACACAACGTGTATTATAATGTCATTAGTGCACTGTGTAATTTGCGTCTTGATATTCAAACCGTTTCTATTCATCAATACTAACTAGTATATTAGTATATTAGTAGCGATATCGTCCCAAGATGAACGGATATATTAGTAATTATAGGGAATAGGCTCGCACCCTTATTTGTTATGTTTCTTCCTCCAGATTTTGAGAAATGAGTGTAGGCCCTATTCATGGTCTTAGTTATAATGCCAATGTTGGATACACGATGGGTTGAGGGGGGGCTTTGCCCCCCCTCACCCCCCCATGAATTATTGAAATCGTCATCTATGTTGCCAGCAGGGGGTAAATATTGATTACACTGCATAAAGAAGCCGTTTGTAAACTGTGACTGTCCGAAAGAGCTCTGAGATTTATTAGAATGGGCGTTTTTTCGGTCAATATTAACCTCTGAAGTGCGCATGGGGGTAATTGGAAACGTCCCCCTGTGCTGACGTATTTGAGGTGTTTCCGTCACTAAAATATTCATTGTGCCATTAACCTCTGAAGTGCGCACGGGGGTAAATGAAAACGTCCCCCTGTGCTGACGTATTTGAGGTTTTTCGTCACTAAAATATTCATTGTACCATTAATAGCATTAATAATTATCCATATGCCATATCCCATAGGGGAGGTGTGGTGGAGTGGTCTTGCCACTGGCCTGGTAATCCAAAGGTCCCGGGTTCAAATCCCGATGTATCAATGGGAAGATATTATTGGGATGGAATTTGTGCTGTACCTAGTATCAGTGCATTACCACAAAGCCCACCGAAACGTCAATAAAATACCCTCATTGTTCCCTGATTAAATAGCACTGTATGAATATTCCCATATTCAAAATATGCTATAGGGGTGCAATGCCTGGTGAGTTATCTGCTCAACAGGTGGCGTTGTGTGTGTGTAAGTGTGAGAGTCCGAGTGTAGAGGGTGAGACAGTGAAGCACGGGAACGAGATGGCTTCAGAGATGGGGTCATTTCGGGCCATGAGTGAGCACCGTGCCTCATGTGAAGGCAAGATGGCAGGTGCTCGTTGTACTCTACGTGCTTCACATGTCTCACTCCCTAGACTGGAACAAGACCTCACGGGCTTCACTGTTCATTGTAAAGCGGTGAATGTTAAGGCTCTCAGCCTATGCCCGAGAGGAAGCAAGTTGGAATATAGAACAAAAAAAAAAAAAAAAAAATATGCGCCTATTATGGGTTGATTATAAAGGTATTAACCTGAAACAACAATAAAACGAGTGAAAACAGCGTTTGGATGGTCAAAATCGGAGATATAGCCCGCGAGTTGTATAATCTATGGGTGAGGCAAACTCCTTTCCCGCCAATTTCCCCCAAGGCCACTGAGACACAGTCGATCGATACTCTCTCTCTCTCTCTTGCACTCGATGGCCATCAGTGATGACAACACCCTGCTTGCAACTCGCTAATGTTAGCACGAAAATATACCTCAGAATAAGGGAATAATAGGGAAAATAGGTGATAACTGAGGAATAGGAGGAAAGTGGGGAAGGAGGGGAGGTAGAGGACTGAGATTTTGCATGGCCCAGGGGCCAAAAAAAAAAAAAAAAAAAAAAAAAAAAAAAAAAATAAAAAAAAATAAAAATTTTCGATGTAAAAAGTTGATTTTTAGTTTTACTTACTCCAGAGAGTCTTCCCGCAGTCCGCCGGCCGAACTCTAAAGAGTCTTCCCGCAGTTCCCGGGTTAATAGCATTAATACTTATCCATATGCGCCTATTATGGGTTGATTATAAAGGTATTAACCTGAAACAACAATAAAACGAGTGAAAACAGCGTTTGGCTGGTCAAAATCGGAGATATAGCCCGCGAGTTGTATAATGTATGGGTGAGGCAAACTGCTTTCCCGCCAATTTCCCCCAAGGCCACTGAGACACAGTCGATCGATACTCTCTCTCTCTCTCTTGCACTCGCTTGCCATCAGTGATGACAACACCCTGCTTGCAACTCGCTAATGTTAGCACGAAAATATACCTCAGAATAAGGGAATAACAGGGAAAATAGGTGATAACTGAAGGAGAGGAGGAAAGTGGGGAAGGATGGGAGGTAGAGGACTGAGATTTTGCATGGCCCAGGGGCCAACAAAAAATAAAAAAATAAAAAAATAAAAATATATTTTTTTTTTTTTTCGATGTCAAAAGTTGATTTTTTTTTCACTCACTCATAAGAGTCTCCCCGCAGTCCGCCGGGGGAACTCTTAAGAGTCTCCCGGCAGTTCCCGGGTTAAGGAGACGGACCACAGCTATTTTCAATGATTGTATTTTTGTGGATTTGTTATTTATATGATTTATTAGGTTTCTATAGGCCTATTACAATTTGTTCATGCAAATTAAGGAACATATCCAGGAACCTGGCCAACTTTTATTTCGTGAGTTTTTTGGGGGGGTTTTAGCTAGTTTTCATCATTATACAGTGGTTGTCATTAATTAGAATCTCCGGAAAAAAGTTGTCCCCATTATCCAACAATCTTAAGATACGGCCCCCGATAGTGGGGATGGCTATGAAGTACAAGGAAATTGAGGGGTAAACGACGAAAATAAGGGGTAATATTAGCGTAACCTAACAACCTTACCTAACCTAACCTAGTATATTAGGTGGGGGCTGCCGCCCCCACACCCCCGCTGGTTTGGTATTTAACCTAATTCATAAAAGATTGACGGTCGACAAAAGAGTTAATTATAAGAGTGAGAGAACTCTATTTCTTATTGCTAGCCTAATCTGCCAACCTCTGCATCATTTGAGTCTGAAGGGGTTAAGTGGGCTAAGAGTTAATCAACATGGCTAAATTGCAGATAATGTTTCAACATCACGGTAATTGTTTAGTGTATGGCCTCCTCCTAAAGAAAATGGATGTTTGAGCACAGACTGAACCAAATGTTCAC